>JAEIFN010000922.1:0-98585 GCA_018903675.1 Zaprionus capensis | reverse complement strand
ATGTATAATAGAATTAGTCTGATTTCCATCTTGAACGAATGAACTGCGATAAACTTATACCCCAATAGTCTTTTAATACCGGGTCAAATTCGTTTTTTTGTTAATTTTGTATATGAAAAACTCTTCAGATTTTTCAATGCCCTTATGTACGGAAACATTGATATTGCGGTGTCTGAAAAAATAATTTCCAAAATGAAAAGTCATTTGTGGTATTTATCGCCGGAAGTAGCTGCCTTAGCATTTTTCGATTCTACAGTGACAGTTGATGAAAAAAGAAATATGATTAACCAATTAAAAGTAGAGGAGCCGAAAATAAAGATTTTGGAGCAAAGGCGTATTTTACACGCTAACGACTTGCGATGCAGCTCTATAAGTGACTTCATCTGTTATAAAAGCAGTTACTTTTTCGATGCATTCGGGCTATCCAGCAGTTTCCTAAAACATGATCCACTAACCTGGACAGAAAATGACGATTATATCGAGTCATTAAATTTTTGTGCTGGTTTGTTTGTTGTTAACGATACTGCTGAGCGTGGCATAAAATTTATGAAGGAATTTTGACAAAAAATGAGGAGGGGTTTAAAAATTTTTTCGAGTCTTTTGAGGTTAAGTCGAAACTTAGACGTGCTATGTCGCACTTATTCAGCGACCGAAAATAATATACATATAACTGCATATGCCGCATACTCAGATCACGACACTTTTTTTTTTGTGGGGCTGTGTTATATTTGGGTTTGTTATTGTGTTCGTCAAGGAGAAAGATAATGCTTAATATGTAGAGAGCTATAGATGTTAATATATCACAAGAGTGCATACACCACATGTTTTCAATCGGTATTTATACTACAAATATAAGAGAGAGTCTACTGGATCGATTAACTGTTAACGGAGATATGCTTCATATGGAATTTACTTTCACGTGCATTTTACTTTAAGTTAAATGATGTTTTTTATCCTTTTGTAATTTGTTATAAATAAATCAAAATTTCAATTTACATACGTTTTAATGCTCATTAGAAGTGTTGTAGTAGTAGTAGTAGAGTTTGTAGAAGAGATACATAAGCAGTAGTAGTAGTAGTCATGGAAGAAAGTAGTAGTAGAGAGAGTAGACCTTGTTGATGCTGTTCATTTGTAGTATTTGTTGTAAACGGCTGTTCAACTTGTCGTTGCTTGTTTGCTTGGTTAGTTTTATCGATTTTTCCGATTACTTTCTTTTTCTTGTTTATAAACAGACAAATATGTATTGAAAAACCCAACAGACATACCAATCGATTTCTTTGCTCTTCGTGATGTGGTATTCAATATTTTCATACTTGTCGTTTTAATTACCTTGATGTGTTTTAGCTTTGTGTTTGTATGAGCCTGTTCTCAAAAAACCTAGTGTTTGTTTTAATAATGCGCCTATAACTATTATTGTTCATGTGTTGTTAATCTATGATTATTTATGTTGATACTTCCTTATGTTTAAATATTTCTGGTTACTGTATTTAGATTTTCATAACTTTTGTTTTCAACTATAGAAAATATCTGAATAATGACTATTGTTTAACAACTTTCTTAAACGATGTTCAGTATTATTATTTATTATTTGATTGAAGACTTGTAAATACAGTATGTCAAGAAACACTATACAAATATGTACATAACATTAACATGTAAGTACATACATACAGTGTAAAGAGTTACTTGACTCACTGTAAGTACATTACATTAACATGTGCATTTGAGTAAAGTTTCTTGACTATCTGTACATATCAATGTACATTATATTAATATGTGCATTTGGTAATGTTAATGTTATGTACATATTTGTAGTGTTTCTTGACATACTGTATGTATGTATGTACATACAAATTGTAAATTGATTACAAAATGAACAGGGAGGAACTTTCTTTCTCTTTTTTGTGTGACGTTTATTTGTGTGACGTTTAGATTTCTAATGCATGTTTTGACTAAAGGAGTTCATCATTATTTACATTCTTTTATATTTTGTTGTTCTTTCTTTTATTATTATAATAAATTGTATAGTTGTTAAGTTATACTCGAATATATTAAGTCTTATCAGCATGGATCAAACATATAAAGTACTCAAACAGCGGAAAGTGCTCGCTAGATGCTTTCGGTTTATTATGACCCGAGGAGCCGAAGGGCTGGCATATGCGAGCTTGTGCATACTTACCAGTGTTGCCAACAGCTTGGCTCTGAAAAAGGCCAGATGATCTAAAAAAAAATAGGACAGAAAAAGGACAAAAATAAAAAAAAGGTACAAAAAAAGGACAGATTATTTTTCAACCATTTATACGTTAATTTAATATTTTTTCGGTGCTCAACTGTCAAAAAATTATGGAAATAGCTCAAACATGAAAACGGGAAAAAAATATAAATAAAAACTTTAAATTTTATAAATTTTTATTTGCCAATTCTTTGAGAACTTTCAACCAGTGGCGCCAAAGTGGTTGACACATAATTCATTTAGGTGGCCAACAGAATTTGTGGCAACGTGCTGAGCAACAAACATTGCCAGTGCAGCTTCCTAACAACATAATTCATTGGCTACTGTAGGCTTGAAATTAATTTTGTTTGTTTGCTCAAAAGGCACCGTATTCTGCACATGTTTTTTTGTAGTCATATGCGCACGGATCTGATCAGTTTTGGGACTTATACTGCATTTGCAGTATTTCCAATATGCCTTATCGGGATCTTTCCCATCGCGACAAATCCAATGTTGCAGGTCCGGCTGTTTTAGCCATACGTCTCGAAACTTTTTGTTTACGAAAAGTAACGCGATATATCGATTATACGCCATTTCAACAGGGTTGCATTTTTAATAAATGCTCATATCGATTATAAATTTTTACCAATTTGGATGAATTTGTAACAATTTAATCAGAATTAATAAAGGATAGAAAAAGGACAAACCAAAAAAAAGGACAGTTTTCCGGATAGGGGCTGTTTTCAATTTTTTCCGGATGACGCTGTTGAAATCCGGACAGATCTATCCGGAAAAAGGCTAAATTGGCAACACTGATACTTACACGCACACATTGAAACGATCGCACAGCGCAAAGAATTAGGCCTATGCTTATCGTTGTGCGACTGAGTGAATGCCGCTGTTCGCTGCTTTTGATGTTGCTAACAGAAAGAGAGAGTCGATCGCTCACTCGTGAAAACCTTCGGCTCCTGGGGTCATAATAAATCGAAAGCATCTGGCGAGTATTTTCAGCTGTTTGAGGACTTTATATATGTGTATGAAGGACTGGTTGTTAGTTTATTGTTATATATATGTATATGTAAGTACTTATAATCGCAATTGTTAATTACACTTCAGTCTCTCGTATTAGTTCCGCCGGCTTTAAAATTACAAAAATTAACAACAAACATCCGATAATTACTTATGATGTAATCAAATCAAGTCAACTTAAAAGATAAATTCATAGTATTTTGTATTTTGCATGACACTATACTTAAAATAAATAATGCTATTAACTGAAACTAAATCAAAACACAACAACAATAAATACATAACATACGATAGAAGATTTTTTATTTATAGTCAATATATGTATGCATTTGGATGTTGATATACATTTGAAGTTTCGTTATCATTTGGTAAATGAAAACGAGCAAGAAAGATTAGTTTCGGCATGCCGAAAGTTGATACTCTTGCAGATTATCCTCTTCCAATACTATTTAATTATATATAATGTTGTGCAGAATTGTACGGTTATGTGTATATTCAATATTATGTCTCCTCATTTTTATTGAATCAGAACTGCTCTACATACAAAAACCTGCATATGGTAAGCTCTATATTATATATTATATATATATAGAAAAAGTTGTAGTCAATTTATGTAGCATATGTACCAAGTTTTATCAAGATAGTTTAAAAACCAGATACCGTAACGGTTATAATTTTCATTAAAAAAATTGCAAAATATGAGTTATAAAAAAATTTTTTAATTAAAAATCATTTTTAATTATTATAATTGATTTTTGAAAATAAAAATCAATTTATAACTTTTATTTCTGATTTTTATAATAAAAAATCAGAAATAAAAGTTAAAAATTGATTTTTATTTTCAAAAATCAAATTGAAATGGCTCATGAAGCGAGAGTCCTAGATCATATATTGGTAAATATATATGATCTACACTGAAATACCTATCAGTTTGTATATGTATATGAATTCACTTATTTAGACAATGGTTTAGGCTTATTAGCGACGTAACTTCAAGGACAAAATACATATGAACTTCCTCATCAGACATGTACTTGCAGTCACTCAACTCGATATGCTTCAAAAAGCCGATATATGATCTAGCTCGTTTTGAGCAATTTCAATTTGATTTTTATTTCTGATTTTTGTAATAAAAATCAATTTATAACTCTTATTTTTGATATAGAAGTTATAAATTGATTATTTTTAAAAATCAAATATAAAAGTTGAAAAACAATATTTAATTTAAAAATTTGAAAAAAAGTTTACGCGGTTTTTGTGTTCGCCGATAAAAATTAGCACCGTAGGATTTTTCCCACTTTTTTCCGAGACTTTTAAGAGATTTGATTTTTTAATCTCATAATTATTATTTATGGTCTCTGTTAAAAACTAAGACCACTTTGCGTTGCAACAGACGGACAGATAGACAGACATGGGTAGATCGACTGCCCTGGTGTTGCTAATGCAGAATAGAGCTGGAAAGAACATAGACGATATATCGATCTCCAGTTGAACTAAAATTACTTGCCTACATTTTGTACATTATTCCGGCACCCAGTGTGACCGTTTTAACAAACTTTGCTTTGTCAGAATTTAAGTCTTCTTTTTTTGGCGGACTGAAATATAAAAATACTGTATTGGCTGAGCTATTAGCGTTGCGCACTTCTGGAACAGTAGTCCCGGGCTCGACTCTCGTCTATATGCAGTTTGTAAAAACTTTTTTAAAATCTATTAACAGTATTGTTGGTTGTCAAATATCTCCCTTCCGCCTTTTTGTCTTTTGAATTTCGCGGCTATGTACAAAGCGCTACAGAGCTCGTATCTGGCAACACTATACATAATTTGAAAGGTCTTGACATAACCTACAAAACGACGCTACGCATGGTTAGTTTGGATATTTCGTTCAACAGTTATAGACGTGTAAACATGGAGTTCACTAACGCCGAAATTCGCGCTATTTTAAAGTTTTCCTTCGTTAAAGGCAAATCCGCTAGAGAAACGTTCCGTGAGATTAATGGTGTTTTGGGGGATGGTACTCTATCACTTCGAACCGCGGAGGAATGGTTTCGACGATTCAGAGCCGGTGAAAACGACACCATGGATAAGCCAGCCGGCGGAAGACCTGTGACGACAAATACCGATCAAATCATGGAATACATCGAGTTAAACCGGCATGTGGCATCTCGTGACATCGCCCAGGAGATGGGAGTTAGTCACCAAACCATTTTAAACCATCTGCAGAAGGCTGGATATAAAAAAAGCTTGATGTTTGGGTGCCGCATGATTTGACGCAAAAAAACCTTCTGGACCGAATCAACGCCTGCGATATGCTGCTGAAACGGAACGAACTCGACCCATTCTTGAAGCGGATGGTGACTGGCGACGAAAAATGGATCACATACGACAATATCAAGCGAAAACGGTCGTGGTCGAAGGCCGGTGAATCGTCCCAAACAGTGGCCAAGCCGGGATTGACCGCCAGGAAGGTTTTGCTGTGTGTTTGGTGGGATTGGAAGGGAATCATCCACTATGAGCTGCTCCCATATGGCCAGACGCTTAATTCTACCATCTACTGCGAACAACTGGACCGCTTGAAGCAGGCGATCGACCAGAAGCGTCCAGAATTGGCCAACAAGAAGGGTGTAGTGTTCCACCAGGACAACGCCAGACCACACACTTCGTTGATGACTCGTCAGAAGCTACGGGAGCTCGGATGGGAGGTTTTATCGCATCCACCATATAGCCCGGACATAGCGCCAAGTGATTACCACCTGTTCCTGTCCATGGCGAATGCCCTTGGTGGTGTAAAGTTGAACTCAAAAGAGGCATGTGAAAAGTGGCTGTCCGAGTTCTTCGCAAATAAGGAGGGGGGCTTCTACGAGGGAGGTATTATGAAGTTGCCGTCTAGATGGAAACAGATTATCGAACAAAACGGCGCATATTTGAACTAAATCCGATCACTGTATCACTTTTTATAAAGCATTGAATAAAGAGCAAAAAAGCGGAAGGGAGATATTTGACACCCTAAAAACGAATATTAAATATTAAAAGCGTACATTTCGTAAGCGAAACAATTAATTTTCATTTGTTTCGCTTGGCTAAATAACTTTTTTGGCTTCAATCACTAAAAATTATCGAAATTTTTTACTTGCTAGAGATTGAAAAAATATTATCGATTTTCTGCCTAACATTTATTTTTAGTTCATCTTAATTGAATATGGTTTGCTAAATCGTTCTCACATTTTCATCTTAATTGAATATGGTTTGCTAAATCGTTCTCACATTTTGCTCTCTTCTTTTTCTCTATATTTTCTTTTTGTGTTGAGCCTTCATTTTTTTTACTACTTGCAACGTTAATTCGGAATTGTGCTTTCATTGTGAAATTCGGTCAATGTATGCACTATATGTTTGGCTCATCTGAATACGTTTTACAGTTTTCACTGCACTTTTTCTTTTTTTTTAAATTAACTTCTTTAAACGATTTAGAAAAATGGCAATTTCAATAATTTGGCTTTAAATCGGTCAAATTCAAAACGTTTTAAGTAATTTTCTTCGTAATGAAGCATGAAAGTAGGATAAAATAACAACAATATCATCTAAAATTTATTTCACTTCACACGAAGATCCGAAGAACCTTTCAAAACCTTATAAAAAAGTCTAATCTATTCAATTGAGAGGCACTGTATATACTTTATGGAGTCAGAGATGCCTCCTTAAATGCCTGCAAGGCACAGTGAGAAAAAAGTATTTTTTTTTCGGCATCAACTCCAATTTTAAAGATAGAGACTTGAAATTTGCGTGGTGTATTATTAGTGTACGAGTATTAGTCCACGTCCGCTTTATATTTACGGAAATAAATATAAAAACTATAATTTATTGATATTCTTTCGCTCGAGATGCGGTCCTGCATTCGCGTAACTCTATCTTATTACAACATTTCTCTTGCATTATATTTCTAGTAAATGTAATATATCGATATGTGGTACGCAAGCAATTGTTAATTAATTTTCTTCAAGTGCGCTAAAATGTATCTCATTTTGGTCATTTTAGCTTTTTTGTGTTATTAAATTATGTTGTTTCTTATAAAGATGTTTCTAAATAAGATTTTCCCAATTATATGTATACCTATAAAACTGTTTATTGGCGATTATTGTTGCTGTTTATGCAGCTGCAACATGATGTTTTTTGGAAAAAGGGGTAAAAAACTAAAATGGATGTCAATTGTGAATAGTTTATTTAACAACTTCTCATTTTTAGGCTATGGATTTTAAAAAATACATGGTTTATTCTGTTTGTCGGAACGGAAATGTGCGTAACAGGCAGAAGGAGGCATCTCCGACCCCATAAACTATATATATTCTGAATCAGTATCAGTAGCCGAGTCGATTGAGCCATGTCTGTCTGTCCATCTGTCTGTCTGTCTGTCTGTCTGTCTGTATGAACACCTGGATCTCAGAAACTGTAAGATCTAGAGTCATCAAATTTTGTGACAACATACGTATATATTGCAGTGTCTCAAAGTTTTTTTAAAATTTGGACACGCCTCTTCACGCCTCTATAAATCAGCAATAACTATTTAAAAATCACAATATTAGCTCAACAACCAAAGTTGTATATCTTACATGTCAAATACCTTGCCACGGGCGTTATGTGAAAATTTCATTTAAATCGGACTATAAATAATTGAGATATAATACGAATTAAACTCACTTTGAACATACATATATACTTAAGCATACCTAATTTACGCAACATACCGAAGTTCAAATCTAGCGTCAGACACACAGCATTTTATTAAACTTTTTATTTGCATTGTATGGTAACAGAATTGGTTCACAATGCAGTTTTGCCGATGGGCCAAGGAGTGAGGCAATAGCCGAGTGGTTAGAGTGGCGGACGGCTGCGAGAGAGTGCGTGTGTTCAACTTCCGGTTGAGGCGGGTGCGAATTTTTATTTATTAATTATTTATTAATTATTTATTATTTTATTTTTATACCCTTCGACCATTGAAAATGGTCAAAAAAGGGTATACTAACTTTGTGCAAATGTATGTAACAGGCAGAAGGAGGCGTGGGAGACCCCATAAAGTATATATAGTGACATATTCATTCTTCATATAAAACAAAAGCTAAAGCCGATCTTTTGAAAAGCTTCACTTTTCAAAAGCTTAATAAATAACATTCTCCCAAGACACCAACCGCTTAACGGTTACAAGCTTAATGATCCGATAAACAAAAATGTAAAGCTAAGTAGAACTTAAAAGGTTCATGTTAATCCTCTGTTAAAAGGTTTGCTGGGCCGAAAGAATACATTTGTCAATTAGTTCATAACTGACCTCTGGTGAAAACAATATCAAATAAAAGATTTAAAAGGAATAAATTAATATTTTTTTTTATTAAATCTATCACCTAAAAAGTTCATTGGCGCAGCCGGTAGGATACCGCAAAAAGTCCTAGTAAAACTGGTTATCCTTTGACAATCTAGTGAAAAGAGGAAACTTGTACGACCAAGTAACCTTTTCTGATTGTACCCGCGAATTGGCCGCAACAAAGTGATTCGGTTCGTTAAAAGTGACTAAAATCGGTATCCGCACAAGAACCTGTGTGATCGGAGTTAATTCAAAGACCTAACTTTGTGGCCCGCTTCGTTAAGTGAGACCGCCACTAAGGTGTAATAAAATTAACAAAAATCAAGGTGCACAGTGCAGTTCACATAAACATAAGTCTCGACATACCGTAGCGGTCTGTGAACAAAAACAGTAGCCCACAAAACCAAAAAGTGCGACAGCTACAATTTATAAGACAATAACAAAGTTTAAACAGTGCAGTTCACATAGACATAAGTCTCGACATACCGTAGCGGTCTGTGAACAAAAACAGTAGCCCACAAAACCAAAAAGTGCGATAGCTACAATTTATAAGACAATAAAAAAAAAAGTTTAAACTAGTGTAGTTCGCTTAAGGCATAAGTCTAGACATACCGTAGCAGTCTGTGAACAAAAACATAAACTAAACAACCACTAAAAATCACTGTTAAAAAAACGTTTTATAAACAAAACAAAGATGGCGTTAGCAGCGGAAAGTCTGTCTCAACTACTTCGGCAAATACGCCAAGTACCACAATTCTCTGGAGACCCATGCAGTCTCAGCTCATTCATCAGACGTATCGAATACCTGTTGAACTTGTACCCTACAAACGACAATTTACAGAAGGCAAGCATATTTGGAGCAATCGAACTTCAAATTGTCGGAGATGCGGAAAAAATTTCCCAACATGGAATGTACAACGAATGGACAACTTTAAAAGACGCCCTAATCACGGAATTCAAGACCCAGACGCCCCTGGAGGAACTACTAAGAAGGTTGTATTGCACACCCTTTAAAAGTAACTTACGTCTATTCTGTGAGCAATTAGAAAATAAGTCTACTGTTATTATAAATAAGTTAGCATTAGAAGATGACCGAAATAATACAACGGTTTATACACAAGCAATGGCAACTACTATTAAAAATACAATTCGACGCTCACTCCCTGATAGGATGTTCATGACCTTAGCGAGGTATGACATTTCAACCGTTTCAAAATTAAGACAAGTCGCCCAAGAAGAAGGTCTATACGAAGACTATAATGCACCTAACACCCATAATAATTCAAACATTAATCAAAACAAAAACACTCACCCTAATCAACGATTCGTTCGCCCCTTTATTCCGCTAACAAATCCCACGCAGATCCAAAACACTAACGTAAACAATCAATCCCCTCTTAAACAAACTCCTCAGACCAGACAACAGCAATTTGATCAGAACAGAAATTTATACAACGAGCTCAGAAGAAACTTACTTCATGACCGTCAAAACGACACCCGAAACTACTATCAGCCCCCCAACAACCAAGAGTGCCGAATAAGCGTTCTAAAGAAGACAGCGGACAGTCACGTATGCAGACAGATGAAAGTCATCACCAGTACGAATTAGATTACGATAACGAAACTGACCACTACAATAATAACGACGAACAGTTCCACGAAGATCAATTACAGAATACCCAGACAGAAATGTTTACAGATCAGCAATATCAACAAGCTGAAAATTTTCCAATACAAGCCTGGGAACCCACCAATACATAGAGATCATGTTCAATAACCACAGATATAGATGCATAGTTGACACTGGCTCTTCAATAAACATGATGAGCTCAAACTTTTTCAACCTCCAAGTTAAGGATAAACAAATAACTGTCCGAAGTATGACAGGTTATTCTAAATTAAATAAATATGTAGACCTTCCGGCCAAAGGTCTTTTTCAACAAACTCAGCAATTCAATATTCATTCATTTTCACCTTTTTATGACATTCTACTATTAGGAAGAAAAGTACTAATGGAAAATAATGGTTTAATAGATTACTTTCGAAAGGAAACAATAATTAACGGTAGAACATTCGTTCACAAAGAACTAGATCTATGTGATGGGAACTCTTCAAAAAACTTTAATGCACTCTTACATGAAAACAACTTTACATCAGAAATAAACTATGCCATGAACAACAACATAGACTCAGAACACACATACAGACTCGAACATTTAAATAGTGAGGAAAAATACAGACTTACAAATTTATTAAAAGAGTTCAGTGACATTCAATATTGTGAAAATGAAAACCTTACATTCACAAGTATAATACGTCATGATATAAAAACTTTTCATGAAAACCCAGTTTATAAAAGACCATACTCGTATCCGTTTGCCTACGAAGCAGAAGTAAATAAGCAAATTGAAGAAATGCTACAACAAGGTATTATACGCGAAAGCGACTCCCCCTACTGCAGTCCATTATGGATTGTTCCCAAAAAGATAGATGCCTCAGGCAAACCGAAATTCAGGTTGGTCGTGGACTATCGAAACCTAAATGAAATAACAATAAACGATAAATTTCCGATTCCTAATATGGACGAAATACTAGGCAAATTAGGAAAATGCCAGTATTTTACAACGATTGACTTAGCAAAAGGCTTTCACCAGATTGAAATGGACCCTAAGTCAATACCAAGAACGGCGTTTTCGACCAAACATGGTCACTATGAGTACACTCGCATGCCATTTGGCTTAAAAAATGCTCCTGCAACCTTCCAACGGTGCATGAACTACGTCCTAAAAGACCTCATTAACAAGCATTGCCTTGTTTATTTAGATGATGTGATCATCTATTCAACATCTCTGAACGAACACCTAGACTCACTGAGAAAGGTTTTTGAGAAACTAAAAGAGGCCAATCTGAAACTCCAATTGGACAAATGCGAATTCCTGAAAAAGCAAACAAATTTCTTAGGTCATATTATAAGTCCAGAAGGCATACGACCCAATAAAGAGAAAGTTAAAGCAATCGAAAAATTTCCCCTCCCAAAGACACCGAAAGAAATCAAATCTTTCTTAGGCTTATGCGGGTATTACCGTAAGTTCATTCCAGATTTTGCAAAGATTGCAAAACCACTGACGATATTTCTAAAAAAAGGAGCTAAAATAGACACAAAAAATGAAGAATACAATAAATCATTTGAAAAGTTAAAAACACTCATAATGAACGCCCAATTTTGATTTGCCCTGATTTCACAAAAACATTTCAAGTCACTACTGACGCTAGCAATTTCGCCATAGGAGCCGTGTTATCGCAAGACAATAAACCAGTAAGCTTTGCAAGCAGAACATTAAATGATCATGAACAAAATTATAGCACTATTGAAAAAGAACTACTAGCAATCGTTTGGGCAACCAAATATTTCCACCCATATCTATATGGAGTCCCCTTTGAGATTTTGAGCGATCACAAACCCCTTGTTTGGCTAAATAACATTAAAGAACCTAATATGAAACTACAACGTTGGCGAATTAGACTTAGTGAATATAATTTCAAAATCAAATATTTAGAAGGTAAACTAAATCACGTAGCAGACGCATGGTAGGCGAAGAAGAAAATATTTCAACAGCAGCAACAATACATAGTTCATCAGAAAGCAACGAAACTTACATTGAAATTACAGAAAAACCAATAAACTATTTTGCAAGACAAATTGAATTAATTAAAGACACCATAGAACAAGTAGAGACAACGAAATACTTTTCCAAAAGAAAACTGACTATCAAGTACACCGACATGACCCTGACAAAGGCAACAAATATCCTCATTAAATATTTCTTAAATAATACCAGTGTTATTTACATGGAAAACGATAAGGACTTTTTAGTTTTTCAAAAAGCATATAAAGAAACCATTAACCCACATAGTAACGTAAAAATTCTGAAAGGTATCATAAAGTTAAAAGACATAAAATCTTATCCTGAATTTAAAGAATTCATTATTACTCAACATCCTAAATTGTTACACCCTGTATTGAAAAACTTATACGATTATTTAAAGAAACACACTATTTTCCCGATTATACTAAACTAATTCAAAACATTATTAATGATTGTGAAATCTGTAACCTTGCAAAGACGGAACATAGACCAACAAAACTAGTTTTTGAAATAACTCCAGAAACAAATAACCCACGAGAAATTTATGTTATTGACTTTTATGCAATTGACAACGAACAGTATTTATCTTGTATAGACGTATATTCAAAATTTGCATCACTTATTAAAACACACAGCAGGGATTGGTTAGAGGCAACACGAGCCCTTACTAGAATTTTTAACGACATGGGAAAACCACAGAAAATTAAAGCACACAAAGACTCCGCGTTTATGAGCACTTTAAAAATTTGGCTTAACAACGAAGACATACAAATAGATATTACCACAAGTAAAACAGAAATAGCTGACATAGAACGCCTTCATAAAACCATAAATGAACGAGAGCAACAGTCTCGCAAAACGCGACAGTGGGATACCCTTCAAGCTCCCAAAGCTTAGTCATAAACAAATGCATAACGGGTATATTGAATCAAATAGCAACACAATGTAGATATAGCAAAACACGCTCTAACTTTGAAATCAAGTACGTTGAACCAAATATAATTACAACTTGGAAACTTCCCAAGACAGTTTTAAACCAGAATTGTATTAAGAGAGAAATCACAATAGAAGGCAACAATATGATTAAAGCGTTTAATTGCTCTGTTCAGATAGAAGAAATATTGATCACTAATACAATGCTAGATTACACTCAGACCATTTATGTAAATAATAACGTAACTAAATTAGAACCACTAGAGTATATCCAAGTAAAAGAAATAATCGAACAGCACGCTCAGACAAATAACATTTTTCAAGTAATAATAATCACAGCACTAGCCATAATAATTGTACTTGCCCAAATGTATTTCATTTATAAATATAAAACCATACCCCAGAGGCTAATTGTAAAATTTAGAAACCCAAATCCAGAGAATGTAGCCATTGTAAATCCAGAAATTGAAAATGTTATACCAACAGTAGATACCCCGGTATTGTACCCTAGAATAAGCGCCTGAGGGCAGGCTTTTTTCTTGAGGATGGGGAAGTAACATATCCATTCTACACTACACCTACACCACACAAAACTCAAGCTGTAAACAACACACTTCCACACACATAATTGTAAACACAACTCCCCCAATAACTATTAAGCATAAACATGTAAAACCACACCACTGTGCCACAGAACAAAAGCCCTTCGATTAACCTCGGTCGTCGTTCACATAAAAGTCCGTCCTCACAAATATCATAAAATCGCCGACATAAACAATTGTCCCCCAAAATTCGGAGACAATAACAATTATCCCCTAGGCTACTCGAATTCGATCTTCGATCACTTGGCGTCGACCACTTGGCGAGCCAAATAGTAAAAACAAACCATCCGAGTCGGCTCTCACACGCTCGTCTCAGGATTCTCCAATTACCACTATTTTCGGGAATCTCTCTCTCTTCACGAGAACAAGAGTTTACAAACTCAAACTCTCTTAAATCTTCGCTCTTTGGCTAAACCAAATTGCCTATAAAAACTCAAGCGCGCCTCCAGGCGACAGTTCAGTACTGAGTACGCTATCAACCGCGATAGCGCTATCTAACTTCAATATTAGAAGTATATTATCCCAACCCCGAGATAATCCAAAGGCTTCGGTTCTTTTTGATAGAATTGAATAAAAAGTGTTAATTAATATTACAAAAAACCAACTTTGTGTTTTTTTTAATTAACCCTCGGTCTGAATACGTAATTGGCGCAGCCGGTAGGATTCTCAAGCAAAAATCGTGCGACTCGTTCCGAAAAACTAATCTAGTGACAAAGGAGTCTTGTACAACAAAGACTTATCCTTTAAAGAGATTAGACCACGCGAATCGGCGCTATAGTGAACGTGAATCGTAATACGACGAAGACTTAGAATCCGCCAAAGAACCACGTGAGTCGGTAGTTGACATATACGAGTCAACTTACTGCGAACGAACCATAAAAGTGTAGAAACAAAAAACCCTAAAAACCTTCACAACTTCATCACCACAACACAAAAAGTATAACATCAAATGATGACGATGACAACGGAACAAGTTAAACTACTGTCGGAGACACACCTGAATCAGGCCTTGAGTCAAATAAGACAAGTGCCTTCATTCAATGGCAGTACCCAGGAGCACAGCGCCTTCATCCGAAGGATTGAATTCATTCTACAATTATACCCAACAACGGACACCAGGCAACAACATGTGTGCTTCAGCGCAATCGAAATGCAGTTGGCAGGAGATGCTCAGAGAGTATCGCAATTATCTGGAGCCAGGACTTGGCCGGATCTGATGAATGCTCTTCTCAGCGAGTATAAGACGCAAACACCATGTGAGGAATTACTTCGCCGCCTTTACAACACCCCCTTCGCTGGAAGTATCCGTAAGTTCGTAGAAGAACTAGAGACTAAGTCGTTCATTATTTCCAATAAGTTAATGTTAGAAAACAATGTTAGCAACACGATATTATACACAAATGCCATGAATAACACGGTCAAAGACGTGATAATGAGGAAATTACCCGATAGATTGTTTATGACCCTAGCTAGGCACGATATAACAACTGTGTCCAAACTTAAACAGGTAGCACAGCAAGAAGGCGTTTACGAAACAGTCTTCAACGACAAAACAAAATCACAGAACACCAATTCGAACTCAAATACAAATTCACCTCAAAACTCTAAGAACAAGGGAAACTATCAAAATTTCTCAAACAATGCCATGCATAATGCAGGCAAACCAAATCAGAACACCAATTATAAGCCTGCTGAAGCTAATTCGCAAATTATGAATGAGTTCAAACAGAAATTAAGCCATGGTAGAGCCCAGAACCCCTTCAACCATCAACAGCAGAATAATAGTGCACCAAACCCTCCAATTAAACGGCAAAGAGAAAGCACCAGTGGCCAGTACAAAATGGACACAGGTGAAAATTTTCTTCAACCAGCCTCGGAGTCGGAAACCGACTCAGAGGAAGAGGAAACCCGTTCTTAAAAATTAAATTAAATAATACCACCCTCAAATGTTTAATAGACACCGGTTCGTCTATTAACATCTTGAAACAAAACTTCTTTAACTTTCCTATTAAAACCTCCAAAGTAAAACTCCATACCATAAATGGCATCATAGTTTTGAACCAAAACGTTTCATTTCACCCAAGAAATATGATTTGCTATTAGGAAGAAATTATTTAGAATCAACTAATGCTCAAATCGATTACTCAACTCAAACAGTCATTATAAATGGCTACCCTTTCAAAATGTGGTACGACCACATCCAAACAGATGAATCAAAAGCTACCAATGAGTGCCCTGAATCATCTAAATCAGAGGAAACCCCTCTAATTAAGGAGAAAACCCTCCGAAAACTTAAGCGGAAATCCCACTTAAAGTTAGATAAGTCCAAGGTTACCAATGAGTGCCCCAAGTTATCTAAATTAGAAGAGTCAAAAACTACCAATGAGTGTCCCAAGTCTTCTAAAACTGAGGAAAACCCTCAAATCACCCCTTACATAGAAGAAGCCCTTCTAGCAACCTCCTCTAACTACGCTTTAGACGACGAGTTAAGAGAGTCCAATGTTTTTAGATTAGAACATCTAAATGCAGAAGAAAGGGAACAACTTTCGCATGTCTTGCTTGAATATGGTGATATTCAGTACAAGGAAGGTGAAAATTTGACCTTCACGAGTACGATTAAACACTCTATTCATACAAAACACGAAGACCCCATCTACAAAAAACCTTACAAGTATCCCCAAGCTTTCGACCTAGAAGTCAACAGACAAATTAACGAAATGATTGAACAAAAGATAATTAGAAAATCTAAGTCTCCTTATTGTTCTCCGATTTGGATTGTCCCCAAAAAAGGTGACGCTTCTGGCAAAGCAAAATTTCGATTAGTCATAGACTATCGCAGTCTCAATGAAATAACCATTGATGACAAATTCCCCATTCCACTAATGGATGAAATATTAGACAAACTCGGACGTTGTCAATATTTCACAACTATCGATCTAGCTAAGGGTTTCCATCAAATCCAAATGGACCCGCAATCAATTCCCAAGACAGCATTTTCAACAAAACATGGACATTACGAATATACTCGTATGCCCTTTGGTCTAAAAAATGCACCAGCAACCTTTCAACGTTGCATGAACAATCTCTTAGAAGATTTGATCTACAAGGATTGTTTAGTCTATTTAGATGATATTATTATTTACTCCACTTCATTGGAAGAACATATAACATCACTAAAAAGGGTATTTGATAAGCTTCGATCAGCCAATCTAAAGTTGTAACTTGATACATGTGAATTTCTGAAGAAAGAAACGGAATTTCTCGGTCACATTATCACAACAGATGTTATCAAAGCAAACCCCAACAAGATAAAGGCAATTGTCAACTTTCCTATTCCTAAAACCACAAAAGGAATAAAGTCTTTTCTTGGACTCTGCGGATTTTACCGTAAGTTCATTCCTAATTTTGCAAAAATAGCAAAACCCATGACAATAAAGCTAAAGAAAGGAGCAACAATCAATATAATCGATAGTGATTACGTGTCCGCTTTTGAGAAACTTAAGGTACTCATCACGTCCGATCCCATTTTGATATACCCTAATTTTGAAAAGAAATTCTCACTAACCACAGATGCGAGTAATATATCTATAGGTGCTGTATTATCCCAAGAACATAGACCTATTTGTTACGCAAACTCTAAACGAGCATGAACTCAACTATTCGGCAATAGAAAAGGAACTATTAGCTATAGTTTGGGCAACAAAATACTTTAGGTCCTACTTATTCGGTAGAAAGTTCGACATATTAAGCGATCATAGGCCACTTGTCTGGTTAAACAACATGAAAGATCCTAATATGAAACTGCAAAGATGGAAGATAAAACTCAATGAATATGATTACAATATTCAGTATCTACCTGGTAAAGAAAATCACGTAGCTGATGCCCTATCCAGAGTTCAGATCCAAGAAAACTTTCTAGGTGAGGAAAATACAGTTTCCCTTCCCACAGCAGCCACTGTGCATAGTGCACAAGAAGACAACCAAAGTTACATCCCTATAACTGAAAGACCTCTTAATTATTACAACAGGCAACTAGAATTTATAAGAGATAGTTTCGACGATATCCAAATAATAAAATATTTTCATAAAACAAGAATAAAAATTAGTTACAAAGAAATAACAGATACACTTGCTAAAGAATTGATTAAGGAATACCTCTGCACTAAAAAAAGTGTTATCTATTTTCCCAATGAGGCCGATTTCCAAATCTTCCAAAAAGCTTACGTCCAAATAATAAGTCCAGATAACTTCACTAAAACAATGAGAACCAGCGGTAAATTGATAGATCTTCAGACATACGCCCAGTTTAAGGAGATTACTCTTAAAACGCATAAGGAATTATTACACCCTGGAATAGAGAAACTTATTCTCCAGTTCAAAGAACACTATTACTATCCCGACTATCAGAAACTTATTTAAAACATTATAAATGAATGCGAAATCTGTAATGTAGCCAAAACTGAACATAGAAATACTAAACTAACCTTCAAAACAACTCCAGAAACCTTCAACCCCAGAGACAAATATGTCATGGATTTCTATTTAATAAATAACAAACAGTTTCTATCTTGTATTGACATTTATTCTAAATACGCCTCCCTGATATTAGTAAACAGTAGAGATTGGCTTGAAACCAAAAGAGCTATTTTACGCATATTTAACGATATGGGCAAACCCATAGAGATAAAAGCCGATAAGGACTCCGCATTCATGTGCACTGCACTTAAACTCTGGCTACATTCAGAGGGAGTAACTCTCAACGTTACGACAAGCAAAAATGGAATTTCTGACATTGAGAGATTTCATAAAACTGTCAACGAAAAATTAAGAATTATAATGAGTGAAAACGAACCCGAAAATCAATTTACAAAGTTCGACAAAATACTGTACGTATATAATCACAAAACAAAACATAATACAACGGGTCGAACACCAGCAGATATCTTTATTTTCGCAGGAACACCTGCCTATAACACTCAACAGAACAAAATAGATAAAATCGACAAGCTACATGAAAATAGAATAGACTTCGGTATAGATACCAACTTCAGAGAATCCCCTCTGGTCAAGTCAAAGACAACCAACCCTTTTAGAAAAACAGGAAATATAAGGCAGATAGATAACAAGCATTTCGAGGAAACAAACAGAGGCAGAAAAATAACCCACTATAAGTCTAAATTCAAAAAGAAAAAGAAAACTAACAAAAGTAAATACGATATTGATAATTCCAGACCTACTCCCGAGGATGATCCTCACGATATGCCTCCTAACAATGGTTATTGCACAGAACTTAGAAGTAACTCCCATAAACTATGAATACCATTATCTATCCGTTAATTTAACCAAGACAGAAATTATTTACGAGGAACTCATTAAGCAGGCCCAATTTTTCGAGAATTTACAGCAAATTAAGTACCTAACAGAAAAACTTAATAGGGAAATGAATGGCGTAAGAATCGCAAAACGCAGCAAGCGTGGTCTCGCTAATTTTATGGGAACAATTTATAAGTACTTGTTTGGCACCTTAGACCAAGAAGATAAGGAAGAGTTGCAACAGCAAATAGGCGATATTTCCAAAAAAAACATACAGATAAGTGAGCTTAATCACGTAATAGACGCAATCAATAAAGGAATAGAAGTAACAAATCATCTAAATCACCTCCGCGAACAAGAGCAAATGTTGGCTTTAGTAATTTTTAACCTGCAGCAATTCACAGAGTATATAGAAGACATAGAGCTTGGTTTACAATTAACACGTTTAGGTATCTTCAACCCCAAACTCCTAAGACACGATTCATTAACTCACGTAAATTCAGAAAAACTCCTTAGTATCAAAACCTCTGCATGGCTCACGTCTGACACTAATGAAATCTTGATAATTTCCCAAATTCCAAGAGAAATAATTAAAACTCCAATCTTTGAAATAGTACCATATCCAGTCAATCAAAATAATATACTAACAGAAACTATTCATGATAAATACTTTTCACAAAATAACCAGACCTATACAGCAAGCTCCCAAAGCTTAGTCATAAACAAATGCATAACGGGTATATTGAATCAAATAGCAACACAATGTAGATATAGCAAAACACGCTCTAACTTTGAAATCAAGTACGTTGAACCAAATATAATTACAACTTGGAACCTTCCCAAGACAGTTTTAAACCAGAATTGTATTAAGAGAGAAATCACAATAGAAGGCAACAATATGATTAAAGCGTTTAATTGCTCTGTTCAGATAGAAGAAATATTGATCACTAATACAATGCTAGATTACACTCAGACCATTTATGTAAATAATAACGTAACTAAATTAGAACCACTAGAGTATATCCAAGCAAAAGAAATAATCGAACAGCACGCTCAGACAAATAACATTTTTCAAGTAATAATAATCACAGCACTAGCCATAATAATTGTACTTGCCCAAATGTATTTCATTTATAAATATAAAACCATACCCCAGAGGCTAATTGTAAAATTTAGAAACCCAAATCCAGAGAATGTAGCCATTGTAAATCCAGAAATTGAAAATGTTATACCAACAGTAGATACCCCGGTATTGTACCCTAGAATAAGCGCCTGAGGGCAGGCTTTTTCTTGAGGATGGGGAAGTAACATATCCATTCTACACTACACCTACACCACACAAAACTCAAGCTGTAAACAACACACTTCCACACACATAATTGTAAACACAACTCCCCCAATAACTATTAAGCATAAACATGTAAAACCACACCACTGTACCACAGAACAAAAGCCCTTCGATTAACCTCGGTCGTCGTTCACATAAAAGTCCGTCTTCACAAATATCATAAAATCGACGACATAAACAATTGTCCCCCAAAATTCGGAGACAATAACAATTATCCCCTAGGCTACTCGAATTCGATCTTCGATCACTTGGCGTCGACCACTTGGCGAGCCAAATAGTAAAAACAAACCATCCGAGTCGGCTCTCACACGCTCGTCTCAGGATTCTTCAATTACCACTATTTTCGGGAATCTCTCTCTCTTCACGAGAACAAGAGTTTACAAACTCAAACTCTCTTAAATCTTCGCTCTTTAGCTAAACCAAATTGCCTATAAAAACTCAAGCGCGCCTCCAGGCGACAGTTCAGTACTGAGTACGCTATCAGCCGCGATAGCGCTACCTAACTTCAATCTTAGAAGTATATTATCCCAACCCCGAGATAATCAAAAGGCTTCGGTTCTTTTTGATAGAATTGAATAAAAAGTGTTAATTAATATTACAAAAAACCAACTTTGTGTTTTTTTTAATTAACCCTCGGTCTGAATACGTAATTATATGTATGTACCAGGGGTGTAAGTTGAAAATGACCGGTTTTACTAGTAGATGTCGCTAGCAATATGTATAAATTTCTATGATTTGGCTTGTATGTAATTTTGTTCTATTGACATTAACATATAAAAATACGAAAGTCACATTCCGCCAAAATAATAGCGTCATATTTGTTTACCTCAATGAATATGTCGAGTTTCGTTCCAAGTAAATTGCATTCGCGGCAACCGTTGTTTTTCATATTTCATCAAAAAAAAAAAAGTTATTAAAACCTGGTGAAACGGTGAACACGGATCACTACCGACAACAAATGATCAATTTGAATTATGTGTTAATCGAAAAACGGTCGGAATGGGCCCGAAGACATGGCAAAGTTATCTTGCAACATGACAACGCTCCGTCTCATACCGCTAAACTGGTGAAAGACACATTAAAAAAAAATTAATTGGGAAATATTATCGCACCCGCTGTACTCTCTAGATTTCGCCCCGTCCGACTATCACCTTTTCGCATCGATGGGACACACCCTTGCAGAGCAGTGCTTCGCTAATTTTGAAGAAGTCGAAAAATGGCTCGTCGAATGGTTTGCCTCAAAAGAGAAAAAGTTTTTTTTAGAATGGTATCCATAATTTGTCTAAGAGATGGGCGAAATGTGTAGAAACCAATGGTCAATACTTTGAATAAAAATATTTTAAGATTCCTCTGAAAATGAAGTGTTTTCATTTTCGAAAAAACCGGTAATTTTCAACTTACACCCCTGGTACATAGGAACATAGGTCGAAGGGTATCCCACTGTCGCGTGTCGCGCGACTGTTGCTTTCCTTACTGGTTTTGTTTATTTATTTTATTCTAATAATCTAAAAGAAAAGTTACAGTCAAACAAATTATTTAATTAAATTTTAATAAAAATTAAAAAAATATTCATTACTTTGTTTTCATATAAACGACAATCAAATTATAATACCTATTGTAGCGACAACTCTAACAAATACGATTGTCTTATCGATAGGAACAGTACAAGGAATACCATCTCTAATTAGTAACGGAGGATTGAGCGATAGAAGAGAATAAAGAAACACGCGTTTTGTTTAAGTTATAAAGTTTGTCTAATAAATGAAATATATTATTGCATCGCGATAACTGGTGACCCCGACGTGATTTTAGGCTTCGCAAATCACAAAATTAAATCAATTCGACTTAAGAGTCGAAGAGTTGGTCACAAGTACATTTGCACGAGGCTCACGCGAATTTCACAACGACGCAAATTATTTCATCATGGCAAGTACTTCGCAAAACGCATCTGACAACAACTCGGCTGACGGCGCATCCTCGACTGCACCACATGCAGTGGTGCAAACAGAGGTCAACAAGGTGTCAGTAAAAGTTCCCCCATTCTGGCCCGAGCGTCCCGAGATTTGGTTCGCCCAAATTGAGGCGCAATTTTGCGTGTCGGGAATTACCGCGGATTTAACAAAATTCAACACCTTGGTGGCGTCGATGGAGTCGCATATAATTGCACAAGTCACTGACGCAATTTTATCCCCACCCCCTGTCGGACTTATATATGAACTTAAAACGCCGGATCATGGAGCAATTTGGAGAAAATGAGCACACAAAAATGCAGATGCTGCTCACGGGCTTAGACTTGGGCGATCGCCGCCCATCACAGCTACTTAATGAGCTCCGCAACTTAGCCAACGGTCGGATGAATGACGATCTCCTGAAGTCCCTATGGATGCAGCGCTTGCCGCAAAATGTACGCGCCATTTTGCATTTTTATTAATTATTTCTTTTTTATTTTGTTTATTTATTTTATTCTAATAATCTAAAAGAAAAGTTACAGTAAAACAAATTAAATTATTTAATTAAATTTCAATACAAATTAAAAAAATATTCAGTTCTTTGTTTTCATATGAAAGACAATCAAATTATAATACCTATAAATAATATTAATTATTTATAAATAAAGTTAAGTATTTTTATATTATTCAGCACGCATCAAAAAAAAGCGAACTAATGCGTTCTTCAATGCCGTCACTCTTTCCGTATTTTGTCTGTTATGACTTTGCAAGTTCAGTAAGATTCCAATTGGATGTTTCTTATTTTGTTTTGCTCTCAATATTTTGCAATTATTTGCAATTGCTAGGAAATAACAGAGATCATTAGCCCTTGTAAAGTTATGAATGTGCGAGTGGGACGCGCATACATACATGTCTGCATATCCACATGTACATATGTACATATGTATTGGCGTCCCACTTCAACATACATTATTGCACGATTGTATATACATTGACGAGCAAAACTGTAACACGAGTTGCATTTTCCAACTTCAACGGTCAGTATCTTCTCTCCTATTTTATGTACGATAATAATCTTAGTCTTGTTTTGTTGCTACTATATTTGACTATCGCTTGTGAAAATATGAAGCGATTTGATCATTTGGAATAAATATGCCGAAGCAAAATGTAAAAAAGTCAATTGTTACAGTTATGCACTGGGGTTATATATTAAACGAAAATTTTATTTTCGACTATTTTAATAATGAGTCCACAGCCCTTTTGATTTTTTTAGCTCCGTTATGCGATTTGGCATACTTTGGGTATAGCGTAGCACCATTTCAGGAGGAATAGCGTACCAGACGTCCTTTGTTCTTTCCCACAGCTCCATCATGCCATTTGGAGGGACTGCATATTTTGCCAGTTGGGATTTTACATAGCTCCACAAATTTTCTGTGGGATTCATATCCGCAGATTGCGGTGGCCACTTCAGCGACTGAAAATTTTGGTTTTCCATCCAATTTTGACCGATTTTGAAGATTTTGTTGCAAAATGTTTAAGTACTGTTCCTTCCGTATTATTCCTTCAATTAAGACCAAGGGAACAACTCCGTTTTTATATATACAGCCCCAAACCATTATTGATCCGCCACAGTGCTTCACGGTTTGCTTCACGTTACTTGGTGCCTGGACTGTAGGATCTCTAGTCCAATACCAAGAGCGTCCATCTGATCGAAACGATTAATTTTTGTATTATCTGACCATATAACCCGAAAAACCAAATTTTTGTAAATGTTTCAACTTATTATTTATGACCTACAGCATTCCAATCAGCAACCGTCCAATTTTCGTGAGTTGCAGCAAAGTTTCGACGTAAATTGATATGCCGTTTGGTTAGTAATGGTTTTTGTTCCATCTCTTTGGCTTTCAGGCCTAATCTGCCGAGACTGCACAGGACTGTCCATTCACTGGCATTCAAATTAAGCTGTGTCGAAGCTTTTTTTGGTGAGATGTACCGATTGCTCGTCACCAAGTTGGCCACGTGGCGTGTGTCGCGGTCGCTTAAAATTCTTGGCCGACCTCCAAGGTTTACTGGAATGCTTCCTGGAATGGTTTTTTTTAATCTCTGCACAGTCATATGACTAACACCACATTTATTAGCCACTTTTCGAACCGATTCGCCATCTAGAAGCAATTAATTTATTTTTTCTTTAATGTCGCTCTTCATAATTGTTGCATTGACAATTTGACTTCAAATGATCAAAGCTCATCAAGTTAAACGAAAACAAATTAACTTTAACGGTAAAAAAGCTTCAGAACTAAAATAAAAAGCTTTGGCATTCAGAGTGCATAACTGTAACAATTGACTTTTTTTACATTTTGCTTCGACATATTTATTCCAAATGATCAAATCGCTTCATATTTTCACAAGCGATAGTCAAATATAGTAGCAACAAAACAAGACTAAGATTATTATCGTACATAAAATAGGAGAGAAGATACTGACCGTTGAAGTTAGAAACTGCAACTCGTGTTACAGTTTTGCTCGTCAGTGTACATACATATGTACAATTAGATTTGCAGTTGCTGTTGTGTACCGACGAAAGAAAACTAAGTTCTAATTACATATATAGCGTTCATTCAGCTTGTCACCTCATTGCATGCGGACGTGTTTTTTAACAGTGCTCCAGTTAAACAATTCCAAAAATCGCAACAGAATAGTGAACCAAACACAAAATCATAAGCGAAAAGACGCTCAGTGCAATGCCTGCACATATAGATTTTCTAACAAATCTATAAGTTATTAATCAACAATTAACTAATTACAAATATAAATAAACTAACCAAAAACAATGAGTGAAAACGAAGCTCGCGCGCAGCGTCAACGTCAGCAAGATGAGCGACGGCTCTCTTTGCAACGCAACAACGCTTACTTTTCCGTCGTCTCCGCGGAATTGAACGCTCTTGCTCCCCGTCGCCGTCGCTACTATCTATCGGGTCGACGCAATCCGACCACCCGCGATCGGCAACTCCCAACCCGCCAAACGAACACCTGCTTACAGCGAACGTCAAAGAACGATCTCGCTCTTCGTCTCCCTTACCAACAAAATCTGCTCACACCAAGCAAAGAGAACAGAACTTAGCTGTTACAGCAAGCACAAACTCTTCAATTGTCGCGACAACCCCAATAACCAATACAACACCGATGCCGACTGCCCGCTCAACACATACAAACACAACGAAAGCTGCGCAGACAGCAAAACAAACTGCAACATACGAAAACGAAAACGCAAAGCCGGCCATACAGACTGGAATGGATCGCTACATCCAAATAAAACGAAAGCTAAGCCCCCAAAAAAAATGTAAACAAACCAAAATTCACACGCGCCAACGCCAGCACAACTTTAGGCGAAGTACCGAACAATGCCAACAGGTTTGACATTTTGGCAGATACTATTGAAGACCTGCCCGTTGAAGCTGATGGAAGCGACAAAAATAAGCCAAAGCCACCACCAATATTTGTACGCGAGAAAAGCTCTAGTACATTTGTAAACAACGTAATAAAGCTCATAGGTGATGCAAATTTCCACATAATTCCCTTAGTTAGGGGCAACATTCATGAAACTAAAGTTCAGACCAAGTCTGAACAACACTTTAGAGCCTTAACAAAGTATTTGGACGAAGGAGAAAAAAGCTATTACACATACCAGCTAAAAAGCTGCAAGGGTCTGCAAGTCGTACTAAAGGGCATTGAGCCTGATGTAACACCAGACGAAATAAAGCTGGCGCTACAGGATAAAGGATTTACCGCAAAATCAGTCTTCAACATCTTAAACAAAAATAGACAGCCGCAACCACTCTTCAAGGTGGAACTTGCACCAGAAGCAAAGATGCCGAAAAGAAACGATGTGCATCCAATCTACAAACTCCAATTTTTACTACATTGTAGAATCACCGTAGAAGAACCTCACAAACGTAACAATCTGGTACAATGTATGAACTGCCAAGAATACGGCCATACAAAGTCTTACTGTAAGCTGCCCCAGTGTGCGTAGTCTGTGGCGAGCTCCACGACAAAGCCAGCTGCAGTGCACCCAAAGAAGACTCAAGCGGAAAAAGGTGTGGCAACTGTGGAGGCAATCACACAGCCACCTACAGAGGCTGCCCAGTATACAAAGATCTCAAAAGCCGCATTAACCAGCGCGTAGCCACTGTACGCTCACATAACGCACCGATCACAAAAATACCCTCCAAAAACAACCCAGAAGTTTTCTTCTCTACCGCAGCCAGATCCTCACTTGGTACAGGATTCGTTACCAAAAATGCGTCATATGCAAGCGCTCTAAGATCAGGTCTAGAGCCCCCAGCCTTCAGTGCGCCATGTTCACAAACCAAATATGTGGACTTTAATTCGGTACAAGACAAAAAGCCAATGGAACAACAACAAAACAATTTCGAAGCAATGATATTTACCTTGCAGCAGAGCATGGCGGAGTTTATGGCGTTTATGCGGACAACCATGCAACATCTAATGCGTAATCAAAACATGTTGATACAATTGCTTGTATCACAACAATCAAAATAATCATCATCATGGCCTCGCTAAGAATCTCTACGTGGAACGCCAACGGCGTTTCACAGCACAAACTTGAGCTAGCTCAATTCATACTCGAAAAGCACATCGACGTAATGCTATATCATTGGCCGCCTTAGAGTCCGGGACATAGTCCACTCAGCCACTGAACATGTCTCGTAGTCGTCGAAAATGGTGAGACATTAGACAAAACGACAAGACGCAATATGCATTCTTAGTTCGTGCCAAAAAAATCAAGAAGAAGCACATATAATTAAATTTGGTACGCGCTAGAAATGCATACCTATACTTGTTGCCTACGGTATACTATGGTAATCCATGGCCTTATACAGTCAGCTCCTGACTGTAGCGTTTGTATTTTTAACTTTTGTCTCAACTCGACTCAACTAAAGTTACAGACCACACAAATAATAATTTCAATACTTAATTAAAGTCTAACAAATATATCAGCAACACATCACAAAATCGATATAAACGCACATTAATTGCTGACTTTGTATTAAAAACTAATAGAACACACCATAATTGTTTTTTTCCATTTTAAAAATTTATTTTTATTGGCACGGCTTGTCAGAATATCGCTTTTGAAGTAATAAAAGATTTTTAAACACTAACTTAAAGAAAATAACTAGATCAATTTAGTCAACTTTAATCGACAATTGAACTGTTTCTGAAGGCGGTAAAAATCAACAAAAATATTTTTTAAGTAGTTTAAAATGTGGTTAAACAAAAAATTCAATATTTTTTTAAATTTGCAACAACTTTAAAATTGTAAAAATGCCAAAAAAATCTACTTTTTTCCCATAGTGCAAGGGTATCAATATTGGTATTATCAAATGAGAACAGCCGTCACATGAAACAATTTTGTTGAGTTTTTTTTGAAAAAATAATGAATTAAAATTGAAATACAAAATAAGTGAAAACCAAAAGTAAGAACAAAATTTTTAACAGTGTCAACTGTATGGTATGCCGTCAATTGTTAGTTATGATTAAGTATGTCAGTATTGCGCTTAGAAATATTACACTGTTTTTAACGCAGTTTTACTTAGGGTATGTGCTAGTTAGTCAGTTTGAAACGCGATGTTCAAAATTGAAAGTCAAGAGAGTACCTAATCAACTTCGTTTTAACGGAACAGTTTAATTTGAAGCTGTATTCTATAGTCTTACAAGATTTTAAATACATACGTTATATCAACATATTTAATAGTAACGGAAAACATACTCGTAATTACGAGATAGACAGCATGAATTTGTATTTATAAATTTGCCTGTGCTGCAATTGGAAAACTCTGCATCGGACTGAAATACTTTTTGCAGACATATTGATTTGATTTTATTTTAAAAGAAACTTGAGAACCTTCTCTTCGCAAAGATTGAACTTAAGTAAAGGCGTGATGAACCAAAATGACCCAGTGTGACCGTTGCCAGAATTTAAGCCATTTTTTTGGGCGGGATGAAATATAAAATCACTAAGCAATGAACACATAGAGACGTCAAACAGCTCTGACGTTGTTTGACACTGATTTTTCGGACCAGCTGCCCCACAGAAGAAGAAGAGCAGAACAGCTGTTCGGCTCTCAGTACAAACAGTGCATAGCATCAAAACTGCTTCAGTCGCACAACGACAGCGGAACGATAAGCATGCGCGTACTTCTTTGCGCTGTGCGATGGTTTCCATGTATGCGTGTAAGTATGCACGGCCCGCGTATGAATGTATGCGTTGCTTGTGAAGTTTTTCAATAGGCAAATGCTTGTGTTTCGGCGTCGAGAGAATATACACAGGAACCGTGGCCAAAATTGGTTATCTTGCAGCGAAAATTTTAAAACTTTTGAAAACATGTGTCTTGTTCTATGAGGATAATTTTATTTAGTAATTACATATTTATGTATTCCGAATTTTTTATTTTAATTCATAAATTTTCTCAATATTGGTAAACTCATATACAAAAAAAAAAATATAATTATCACAACTTTTTTTGATATTATAACTTTGCTCTACAAAATATAATATAATTATCAATTTTCAAACCCTCTTCTCAAAAATTAAACATAAATACACATGTTTTCTGATGCTAAAATTATTGCCGCCAAATAACCATTGTGGCTTACTGTAATTTGGTCTCTTAGCTCTCGATGACAAAAACAAAAACAAACACACAGTGGATTTCACGCTGGCCAGGCTGGCCAGGATAGAGATGAAATCCCGCGCAATACGGACGTCTTTTAGTTACGCTGCGCGAAATTCATTAATTAGAAAGTTATTACGGAGTTGTATACGGAGTTACTTACGGAGTGTGGCCGGTCAGAACAAGCGGCAACTTTGCAGGGCCTTCCTGAGTATTTCTGCTTTGGTTCCAAGTGAAATTAAAGCAATTAAAATCACTTTGCGTCCCAATAATTTGCAATTATACCAATTCGGCAAATTCTGCAGTGCATAAAAACAGCTGTTAGTTATCGATCTTGTGCGGGTGGCGTTGCCAGATCGTCGCCGATCGTCGCTGCGTTCTCTGTTACGTTACGCTCATTTTGCGTTCCGATAAATTTGCGTCGTGACCGTTGGGCGCAAATTGCAAATTCAAATTTGAATTAAAAAATCAAATTTGATTCGGATTGCTGCGTGGCGGACCAACTTTTTGGAAAGGGTAAAAGGCTCAAAGGTCGCGGACAGACTAAATATCATCCTCTCACCGTTTGGGTGCCTAAGCAGAGGCTCTGGTGTCCGATTAGAGGCGGAACAAACCTCCACCGGTTAAACGCCAAGGAGAAATCCGTGGCCCACGAGGGAACCTTTTTTCTAAAGTTGGTGCCCACCAAACCGCAGGCCGCTGAAATCCTAATATATGGATAGCACAGCGGGGGGCAGTGCCCCCGATCCCTACGATCCGTTCAGGAGCAGCCCCAGGCTATCGAGGTCTCCCACTAGAGGAGTCGGAAAACCGATTCAGAGAGCGGAAAACACGGCTCCGTTGGTGGTGAGGGGTGAGCAAGCAGACCCCCAGCCGCCGAAAAATTGCAACTGCAGTGCTGCGGCGGAGGTGGAGATCTTGGGATGTTCATCTTCGTCGAATCAGAAGCCGATGGACCTCATCAGTGTGCCATCGCAAAAGGCGGGAGCAAAGTCCCCATCTGGATCGCCTCATCGGTCGTTGGAGCTGACCACGGCACTCCAGAACGAGGACCTCAGGAGCATATTGACCAGGATGAACGCCAAAATCAACACCCTGCTAGCCGCGTTCGAGACCCAGCGGCACGTAACCAGGGAGACTAAAGGCATTATAATGGACCTTTCGGCGCTCAATAGTAGAGCGGTAGAGCTACAGGAGGGAGACGCCAACAAGCCGCCTGCCAGGAGTACCGCCACCCAGACGGAGGCAAAAGCAGCGAAGCGCAGCCAGATGGAGTCTTCCAAGCAGGCAAAACCCAAAGTGCAGGGGCCCAACACGAGCAACTCCTCAACCGCCACCAATCCCACCGCGGCGCAAATCACAGTTAAGGAGCCAGCTAGCTACGCGTCCGTCACCAAGGACGACAGCAGGGAAGGAGAGTGGTCGAAAGTCAAGCCTAAGCGCCTGCGTAAAAAACCGGAGGCGTTTATAGTTAAAAAAACGGGCGAGGCTACATACGTTGACATGCTCCGAAAAATGAAAACGGACCCGAACCTCTGCGAATTTGGCAAACACGTCAGTAAGATAAGAAGGACGCAACAGGGAGAACTACTGCTGGTAGTGAAGGGGAACGCTGCATCAAGCATTCCCAAATTCCGAAGTGAGCTTGAAGCGACGCTCAAGGACGTGGCCTCCGTACGCTCCGGGGCGCAGAGAACAACACTAATCTGCAGCGGACTAGACGAGGCAACAACACCAGAGGAGTTACACAGCTCACTGATCGCACAATTCCCGGACATCGCTCTAAAGCCTGAGGATATTAAAAGCCTACGCAGGATGAGGGACGGAACGCAGATAGCGTCTGTGCTGATGAGTGCGAACGATGCCATTGCGGTCATCAAGAGGGGCGTAGTAACCCTGGGATGGTCACGGTGCCGCATCATACAGGATGTTCGGCCTACGAAGTGCTACAGGTGCCTGGGCTTCGGCCACCGTGCTGCCAGCTGCAAAGGGCCCGATCGCTCAGACTGCTGCCTTAGATGCGGAGAGCAAGGCCATAAGGCAAAGGGCTGCAATGCATTGCCTAAATGCCTTATTTGCAGCAACGACGTTGACAGAAACCATATGACGGGCTGCTTTACGTTCCCCACCTACAAGGCGTGTATGAAGGGAGCCAAGAGCCAGCACAATGGATCAAATTAAAGTCATTCAGCTTAATGTGAACCATTGCGCTGCCGCTCAGAGCCTCCTGGCCCAAACAGCGGTGGATCGCGAAACAGATGTAATGCTCCTAAGCGAACCCTACCTCTCGCGTGACAGAAACTCGGCGATGATACTGGATGAGTCGGGCAAGGCGGCCATTAAGTGTTGCAGTACGCTCTATGTACAGGAATGGGCAACCTCGCCGATGCGTGGCATTGCATATGCGAAGGTCAAGGGGGTGCATATGTACAGCTGCTATGCTCCTCCGAGTGACAGTCTGGACCTGTTCGAAGGGATGCTGGACACGCTAGTGAGTCATGCTAGAGGACGCAGGCCGACAGTCATAGCCGGTGACTTCAATGCCTGGGCAACGGAATGGGGAAGTCGAGTCTCCAACCCCAGAGGGCGTGCAGTTATTGACGCCATGATCTTGCTTGACCTGGTCCTGCTGAATGACGGACGCAAGCCCACATTCAACAACGACAGGGGCTCGTCCTTTATTGACATCACTTTTGTCAGTAAAGGGCTAGTGGCAAATGCAAGCTGGATGGTGCACGACGAGATAACGCTGAGTGACCATACTCTGATCACTTTTTGCATTCGTCCGCTGGCCACGATACATCACCAGGAGAAAAGAGCACCCCGACAAGCGTGGGATGTTAAAAAGCTCGACCACGACATGCTAGCGTACCAAACGGAAGTCCTCCAAGTTGCAAACGGACAGGCGGAGTCAATGGCGGATGAGCTAACGAAGCTCCTAGTAGCAACGTGCGATGCAACAATGCCGAGGAAAAAGAGGGCCAAACGTAAGGCTCCCGTTTACTGGTGGAGTTCATCCCTACACCATTTACGGACGGAGTGCTTGAAAGCGAGAAGACGTGCGCAACGAGCCAGAGGAACCCCTCGTCATGCAGAGCTATTGGAATCCTTCAAAGAAAAACGCACCGAGTTCAAACACGGGATAGCAGCCGCCAAAGCGAGTGCATTTAAGGACCTACTGGAAAGCGTGGACGACGGTCCTTGGGGCCTAGCATACAAGCTCGTAACCAAAAAACTGAGCAGGAAGGAAAGTTCTCCCGACGAACCCGACCTAATGTCCAACATTGTGTCTGAACTCTTCCCTAGGCAGAACACCCTATGGCAACCAATAGTAGAATCCCCTGTTTCTCCTTTCCCGGAAGTCACCGTGGGCGAAGTCGTTGAGGCAGCTAAGAGGATCAAGCCCAACAAGGCCCGAGGCCTGGATGGTATCCCGGGTGTGATCATCAAGGCAGCGGCGCTGGCTAGACCTGAGATCTTCAGGGACACATTCCAGCAGTGCCTACTAGACGGAGTGTTCCCTAACCGGTGGAAAGGCCAAAAACTGGTCCTGCTGCCAAAAGGGAAAGGATCAGCCCATCCTGCAGGCAACTTCCGCCCTCTTTGCCTCTTGGACATACTGGGTAAACTCTTCGAACGCATCCTGTATGCTCAGATAGAGAGAATAACCGAGAGCACGAACGGTCTAGCGAGGCAACAGTACGGATTCCGAAAGGGAAGAAGCACGCTAGACGCGCTCTCCTCTGTGGTAAACATTGCGAGGGACGCTCTCAAAGGCGACAGATGGTTAGGAGGCAGGAAGGAGTACTGCGCAATAGTCACCCTGGACGTGAAGAATGCCTTCAACACAGCAAGTTGGCCGGTAATCCTCACCGCAATGAGGAATATGGGCATCCCAGAGTACCTAAGGATCGCTGTAGGCAGCTATTTCAGGGACCGTACCCTTTGCTACGATACGGCAGCTGGCCCGAGGAAATACGGAGTCACGTCTGGTGTTCCACAAGGATCGGTGCTTGGTCCGATCCTGTGGAACATTATGTACAACGGGATCTTGGGCATCTGCATGCCAGAAGGAGCTGAGCTACACTGTTTTGCTGACGACGTGGCCATCACTGTAGTCGCTAAAACATTGTCGGAACTTCAGGACAAGTGCAATGCAACGATCAGATCGTCCATCGCCTGGCTCGAGAAGGTCGGCCTTAAAATCGCAGCGCATAAGACTGAGGCTGTACTCCTGAGCAGCTGAAAAGCCGTGGAAAGCATCCAGGTCTCTGTGTGTGGGATACAAGTGGTTTCAGCTGCATCACTGAAATACCTTGGTGTCCAGATAGACCGCAGACTCTCTTTCAAGGAGCACGTAACGTATGCAAGCAGGAAGGCATCACTCACGTCCGCGGCTTTGGCAAGACTCATGCCCAATGTGGGAGGTCCCAGAATGCCTGCGAGGAAGCTGCTGGCGGCAGTGTCAAAGTCCACCTTACTATATGCCGCACCAATCTGGAGCAGTGCCACAAACAAGCGATCATACACCAAAGGTGCAAAATCGGTGATAAGGACTATGGCCCTTAGGCTCATTAGAGGTTTCCGGACGATTTCCGAGGATGCGGCTCTAGTCCTGGCAGGCATGCCGCCAGTTGATCTGGAGATCAAGGCTCTTGGCATGACAAGGCAGGGCATTACCCGGGAAGAAGCCCACGAGTGGCTGATTGGAGAATGGCAGGCCAGATGGCATGAGCAAAGTGTCAGCATAAAACTTCTGACTACCACCTGACCCAACTACTCACGGATCACGGCTGTTTCCGAGCCTATCTTTTCCGGTTCAAACACGTAGAGTCACCCCTGTGCCTCTTCTGTTCAGACGCGCTAGAAACAGCAGAACACGTCCTGCTGCACTGTTCAAGATTTCACGCTGAAAGAGAACAGCTAGTGGCACTGTCCGCAGACCCTTTCAGTCCAAGAGGCCTTTTGGCAAGCATGCTGGCGGACAAAGGAGCATGGGATATTGGGCACCGCATCATAATCGATATTATGAAGCGGGTGCGGTCGGATGAGATTGCCCACAGATCTGGAGACTGAACGAGACGGCGTATTCCCGTGGGGTGGCGGGTCGCGAATACTACCTCAGCCAGCTCGGCTTGTCGTAAAAGGCGACTAAAGAGCGGAAGGACGTGCGCCCCATGGCCAACACTTAAGGAAGGGAGTGCGAATGGCTTCACATCCTGCTCACTGAAGTCATACCTTGACTGGCAGTCCCGGTGAGCATGTAAAGGACTGAGGAGCATACGGAGGTTTTTGTTTTAGTACGTAGGCATAACTCTACTTGGAGAGTTATGAATCGTGCATGCCACCTACGGACGGTAGGTGGTATCTTTAGAAGATTTTAATTTTCCTACCGTAATGCGCTACAAAAAAAAAAAAAAAAAAAACGCTGGCCAGGCCCGTAGCTAAAAGTGCGCAGGGTGTGCGGTACAAGAAGGGCTCTCAACAGTCAGGGGCTCACGGTTACCAAACATAAAAATGTTATTAATGCGGATATATTTGTAAAATTTAATTCCTTTGGTAAACACAAATATATTAATTAATTAATTTAATTTAAGTAGGAGTCCCTGATAAGTATTGCACAGGGGCCCGTAAAACCCTCACTACGGACCTGTGCCTCAGTCTCTAGGCTCTCGACGCCGAAACACAAAATTGACTTCAGGCTGCTAGCGCGCTGGCCGAAGCATTTGCCTATAGCCAAACTTCACAAGCAACGCATACATTCATACGTGGGCCGTGCATACATACACGCATACATGGAAACGATCGCACAGCGCAAAGAAGTACGCGCATGCTTATCGTTCCGCTGTCGTTGTGCGACTGAAGCAGTTTTGATGCTATGCACTGTTTGTACTGAGAGCCGAACAGCGAGCTGCCCTGGTCGAGCGTTCAGCCGAAGTTTGCTTCTGTTCTTCTTCTTCTGTGGGGCAGCTGGTCCGAAAAATCAGTGTCAAACAATGTCAGAGCTGTTTGACGTCTCTATGTGTTCATTGCTTAGTGATAAAATACTTTATAAAAATACTGTATTGGCTGAGCTGTTACAGTTGCGCACTTCTAAAACAGAAGTCTCAGGCTCAAGTCCCGTATATGCAGTTTGTGGAAACCTTAATTTAATATCTATGAAATATATTGATATATATTGTATATTGCCTCTGTTGTTGTAATGAAAGCGTTCATTTCGTAAGCGAAACAATTGATTTTCATTTTTGTTTTTTGCTTCCCTAAGTAACTTTTTTGAGTTCTATCACTAAAAATTATCGATATATTTGTTACGATATTTATTACGTGATGGAGATTGAAAAAATATTACGCTGGCTTTAACTTTGTATGGATTTTCAGTCAAAAATTTATTTTAAGTTCATCTAGAGACAGTCCCTAAGAACAGTTAAAATGAGAAATGCGAGAAATGTTTGTAAAATTGACTCTCTTTTACGATAAGTATTTGATCAATTTAAAGTGCCATTTGAGTTGTACATGATTTGCAATAAGAGAGGATCTCAAGTTAAATTGTTGAATGTTGTATGTCACACTAAAAATGATGTAAACATGATGTTACATAAAGAAAAGTATATAGTTGATTGTGATTTATAAAATAGTTATTCAAGATTAAAAAGTGTTTCCTACAACACTCAAATTTGTAAGCGTAGTATATACCCATATTGTTAAAGCTATTTGGTGTGATATTTAATTGCTTAAACTCTTTTCCCTATACTTATACACTGAAATAATTGACTTTGAATCCCTGCTGAATATGATGTAGGATGTTCACTTATGCATGTATGTACACTGCGCGGCAACCGATTAGCACACTCTCTAACCTATCAGTTTAAAGGAAAATAACTCCTTGCTCTGAATATGTTTCATGCGTATTCTATTTTTCCTATTATTCTGTATAATTTTCGGTCATTCTAAGTATAACTGTTAGCTCTGGAAGTGTACCGTTATTTTGCTTTGATTTTTTCTTTGAAGTGCGACAAAAATGCATGCATGTTTTTTGCGACAGCCGATTAGCACATTTTCGCTTTCATGCCACTTTTTGAGTGTAAGCTACCTTGATTGGGTGTTTAAGTTTATTATTTATTTATTGGGACTAATTATCAATAAAATAAAGTAAAAATAGGCAAAGGAAAACCGTTGGACGAGTCTAAAAAAACAAAATAAAGGCTTACAGGGAGTGCGGGCGCTGTATTTTTCAAATATCAAAAAATATTACATAAGCGCAGCCGTAAAGTTATTACCGCATATTTAAGCAATGAGGATACATATGGGAAAAACATGAAAGGTCGGCCATCATCAGTAATAACACCAGCTGACAGGCGAATCATACTACGACACGCATCTAATTCCCACGACTCAGCCGCCAAAATAAAGGAAAAAACTGGTGTTAAAGCGTGCGTTCGGACTGTGCAAAGAGTTTTTTCGAATGCTGAACATATAAAGCATCGAAAATTAAAAAAAAACCCCTCTAGAAAGATGCAACGACTCAATTTCTGTCGATCAAATATGACCTGGACTAAGGAGTGGGAGCGTGTAGTCTTTTCAGATGGAAAAAATTTCAATTTGGAGGGTCCTGAGGGCTATGCTTACTACTTTCATGATCTCAGAAAGGAAGAGCATACTTTAGATCGATTGCACAGCCGTGCGGGTGGTGTCAAGGTGTGGGGAGCTTTAACATACTTTGGCACTATAGAACTGCAGTTTCTTACCAGCCGGCTGGTGCCATTGCGTACAAAGGTGCTGAATACGGCTTTCCCTGCAATCAAGGATATTTTTGGACCCTTGAAATGGAAGTTCCACGCACCTATCCACACAGCCAGGATTGTAAAGTCCTGGATTGATGGTCAAAGCGTCCCGACCTAAACATTATAGAAAATGTTTGGGGATAGCTGGAACGAAAGGTGTACGAGTCCGGCAGGCAGTATTCAACTGAAGTAGAACTCATTGAAGGATTAAAAAGGTCCTGGGAGGCTATTTCACTCAATTATATAAAAAAATTATATGACTCCTTACCACAGCGGATGTACGAAGTCATACTTAACCGTGGAGGCTCAACACATTATTAATTTGTTTTCAAAAAAAGTTAAAAATATTTAAATTAATATTTAAAAACAATTTGAATGAAGTTTGAACCCATTTTCTTTTGTTATTTTAAGTTTTCAAGTGACTGTGCTAATCGGCTGTCGCAAAACTAATAGTGAATTTTGTATGTTATGTTTGTTTACATTAATTTAAAATGTTATTAATAAAGTTAGTATCCTATCTTCTATTAATTTTCGTGTGAAATTATATATTCTTTTAAGGGGAAAAAAAATTTATTTGAAAAGCTTTTTTAGTTTTCCTGATATTAAGTTTCTAAGACGAGCAGCATAGGGTGTGCTAATCGGTTGTCGCGCAGTGTATGTGCGTGTACGTATAATGTACAGTACGAGATACAATACGAAAAGTCATACTCATAAAAATAAGAAGAGCCGACGAACCCAGAAAAATAACAATCAGCTCACAAAAATACAATAATTAAGTATAAGAAGCAGTAGTTTTTGTTGTGAAAAAAGGCTAGGATAAGTTGGATTTGAGGGTTGTATTCAGGGAGGGGGGAATTTCAAACTGCAGTGTAAGTTGGAGGCGTAACAAAAACATTGTCTAGTTGCCAATATATAAATCTAAACGGATTTACACTTTTCTTACCGGTACTGATATCTGCAGGTGCGTTACATACAGATATATATTGTATATAAACATATATATATATATATATATATATAAATATATATACATACATATATATATATATATATATATATATATATATATATATATATATATACATATATATATATATATATATATATATATATATAGTCATATACATATATATTGGTATAATTCGAATTATCAATGTTTTTATAATATTTGGTAGTTATTTTACAATATTATTATGGCGTTTTACATAATTCATTCAATCAATCAATCAATCAATCGTTTGGGATTGGTTTATAGCATTTCAAGAGGGCGAAAAATATATATGAAATAAGTATTACAAATTTGATAATATACTTTTATAGAGTTTATTTTGTTGTATCTGGGATAGAGTTGTAAGTAGTCTTAAACATATGTGTGGTATGTAAGTTTGATAGACCTGTGTAGAACGATTTTCATGCAGTATCACAGAAAAATATCTAATGAAACAAAACTGATTCAAAATAAAAGCAAATTTAAAGTGGAAATATGCAAGCTTTTATTTTTTTGTATCAGATCGCAGATGAAACGAAATAGACCCAAATACATATGTATATAGACGCATAATCAAGTACAGAAAGCATTTTGAACTTTCAGATTACAGTAAAATTAACTGATACTTCCGACTTAACCTCATTTCATTGATACTTCGTTAATATGTTCTGCTAAACTTTAAAAGTAAGTTGTTAATTTAAGTAAGTTAAGTAATTTGTAAAGAGAAAAGCTACAATTATATAGTCACAACTGGCTATGAGACTCACAAATATTGTAAATAGTTTAGCAAATACATACGAAACTAGATGTAAACTTGTAATAGGATAGGAAACTTGAAATACATGTTGTTGTCTAAGCTATTCAGCAGGCTACGAATTATTTGATAATTGGATAAAAGGCATATAGAGACGGAGAAATAAAAAGAGTATAGAGATAGAGAGAGAGTTGGGAGTGGAAACATGTTGAGCTAGGCTGTTCAATTTATACAAAATATATATGTATATATATTTAATTAGTTTAGAAGTTTCGTATAATTTATAAAAGTTAAGCTTCAATGCAATTTGAAAAGTGTCTAAGAAAATGTTTGAATCCAATGAACAGGAACAGAGACAAAGAACAGAGGGCGTAGGAAGAGTTGAACGGCAAGTTGGGTACTTCGAATATACATATTCAAAAGATAAACAATTTACAAAATATTATATATATTGAATTGAAAAAAGGTTGTGTGTATAACGGACAAATAAATCCAATAAACTAATTGTTCAAACAATAATAATCAAAAAAAACCTCTACAAATCAAATAAAATGTTTGAATTTATTAACTATACAAGTATGTGGATGCTTATGTATTTGTTTTTAAATTTCTGAATATTCCTAACAGTTAAAGATAATTTTAATAAATAATTCAAATGAATTTCCTTTGAATGTACTTTCTTTAAATTCAAATATATATATGTACATGTGTACGTATATAAATATGTACATATATATAAACAAGACAGAAACAAGAATTAAAAGATAGCATTGACAAAGCCTGAAGACTGTACCTGAACCCTGCAGATTATTTGCAAATCTACTGCCCGACGCGCTGTAATTTGTATATCGATAGATGACGATATCGGATTTGTAAGCATTTTCATTTGTAAAAGCTATCATTAATATTTAATATATTGTAGATTATAAACTACAAAGCTATTAGCTCTTCAGTCTGTCGCAGGCAATATACTTATGCATTAAAATGTTTCTAAAAACTTATTTGGAATCGGAATAATCCGTGATTAAGCGATATTTTAATCGAAAAAACTGACACTCAACAATTAATCAATCTTTTGTAAAAGCTTGTCTCCTAGAGCTGGAAAGAATATCGACGATATATCTATATTTTTAAATTTTTGGAAATATCGAAGTTTTTAAACATCGATGCTCGATATTCAGCTGAGAATTTTACATGGGAAATCAGTACTTTTCGAAGGCTATATCTTCTAAACTGAGCCGAAAACAAAAAATTATTACTTCATATTTTTTGTCATGTCTCGTCGAGATTTAAACTGCAATCCCTCTTTTGATTAATTATTAGAGCACTAAGCAATGAACACATAGAGACGTCAAACAGCTCTGACGTTGTTTGACACTGTTTTTTCAAAAGAGCTGCCCCACAGAAGAAGAAGAACAGAACAGCTGTTCGGCTCTCAGTACAAACAGTGCATAGCATCAAAACTGCTTCAGTCGCACAACGACAGCGGAACGATAAGCATGCGCGTACTTCTTTGCGCTGTGCGATCGTTTCCATGTATACGTGTATGTATGCACGGCCCGCGTATGAATGTATGCGTTGCTTGTGAAGTTTGGCAATAGGCAAATGCTTGTGTTTCGGCGTCGAGAGCTTATACACAGGAACCGTGGCCAAAAATGGTTATCTTGCAGCGAAAGTTTTAAAACTTTTGAAAACATGTGTCTTGTTCTATGAGGATAATTTTATTTAGTAATTACATATTTATGTATTCCGAATTTTTTATTTTAATTCATAAATTTTCTCAATATTGGTAAACTCATATACAAAAAAAAAATATAATTATCACAACTTTTTTGATATTATAACTTTGCTCTACAAAATATAATATAATTATCAATTTTCAATCCCTCTTCTCAAAAATTAAACATAAATACACATGTTTTCTGATGCTAAAATTATTGCCGCCAAATAACCATTGTGGCTCACTGTAATTTGGTCTCTTAGCTCTCGATGACAAAAACAAACACACAGTGGATTTCACGCTGGCCAGGCCCGTAGCTAAAAGTGCGCAGGGTGTGCGGTACAAGAAGGGCTCTCAACAGTCAGGGGCTCACGGTTACCAAACATAAAAATGTTATTAATGCGGATATATTTGTAAAATTTAATTCCTTTGGTAAACACAAATATATTAATTAATTAATATAATTTAAGTAGGAGTCCCTGATAAGTATTGCACAGGGGCCCGTAAAACCTTCACTACGGACCTGTGCCTCAGTCTCTAGGCTCTCGACGCCGAAACACAAAATTGACTTCAGGCTGCTAGCGCGCTGGCCGAAGCATTTGCCTATTGCCAAACTTCACAAGCAACGCATACATTCATACGCGGGCCGTGCATACATACACGCATACATGGAAACGATCGCACAGCGCAAAGAAGTACGCGCATGCTTATCGTTCCGCTGTCGTTGTGCGACTGAAGCAGTTTTGATGCTATGCACTGTTTGTACTGAGAGCCGAACAGCTGTTCTGTTCTTCTTCTTCTGTGGGGCAGCTCTTTTGAAAAAACAGTGTCAAACAACGTCAGAGCTGTTTGACGTCTCTATGTGTTCATTGCTTAGTGATTAGAGCTAGCGCTCTAAGAAACTTCGATTTATCGATACATCGATATTAAAAAAAATGATATATCGATGTACGTAAATATCGATGTTTTTCCAACTCTATTGTCTCCAGCTAAACTAAAATGACTTGCCTACATTTTGTCACTAAGCATCGAACATATAGAGTACTCAAACAGCGGAATCTACTCATTTGATGAGGTGCGAAGACTGGGACCCCTGAACACGAAGTGTTTCATGAGTGAGCGATCGGCTCTCTTCGTTAGAAACCGCGAGAAGCGCACAGGGATCCCAGTCTCCGCACCTTATCAAATGAGTAGATTCCGCTGTTTAAGTACTCTATATGTTCGATGCTTAGTGATTTTGTACATTATGCCGGCATTCGGTGTGACCGTTTTGACCAGAATTTAAGCCCTTTTTTCTGAGCGGCCTGAAATATAAAAATACTGTATTGGCTGAGCTGTTAACGTTGCGCACTTCTAGAACAGTAGTCCCGGGCTCGACTCTCGTCTATGCAGCAGTTTGTGGAAACAGTTTTTAAAAAATTTATTAAAACTATATATTGTAAGCGAAACAATTGATTTTCATTTGTTTCGCTTGTTTTGTTTTGTTTTTTTTTTTTTTTTCATTATTAAAAATTATCGATATTTTAAATACGATATTTATTATGGGAAAAAATATTTGGCAGGCTAAAATTTAGTTCATCTGGAGACCGACCTTTAAAACGAAAATGTATAAGCGCAGTGTCTATTATTATTTTGCATCTCGCATATGCATAAGTTGAATTTGAAATCCGAACCATTGATGGATGTATGAATCAAATGTAAGGTTGATTCAAAATAAACTTAAATGAAAATATTCAAATACTTAATGTGTATATATTATAATTAATATATAATATATTTTGAACATATATTTAATGTATTTATAGTAGTAGAATATATTTTGATATATATAATACACATATAGCTACACATATTGTTTATATGTATATGTATTTATTTGATTTAAATACGAAACTTGAAGGACTTACCTGAGTTTGCAAGCGCGTGAGGCCGCGTATCCAGAGAATTTGTCCAGCTCTAGGTTTCTTATCAGAGTCAATTGAGTCAAAACGTTCCTCACCCAAATGCATGGCATCTGTGTATTCCTCCGGATGGCCACGTCCCCAACTGAAAAAAATCGAATAACATTTTTAAAACTCACATCAATGTTGCTTAATGGACAGGACTTAAACTATGTATGTATGTGTATGTACAGGTCGAAATGTAAGTATAAATGTTTATAAACTGACATATATTAATTAACGTCTTTCATTAAATTAAATATAATTATTCATAAATATCGTTATTTCAAAAAATACAGATTAGAAATTAATTGATTAACCCACAACCAATAAGATTATTTGTATTAATTGTCCACTAAACATAGAGACTAATTTCTGGCATACGCTGTTTAATAAATAACAGTTAAATTAAAAAATATATTTATTTAATAGTTAAGTCAGTTGGTAACATATAAAATAATATATAATACTTATAGATAACACTTAATCGTGTTTTTTAGAACGAATGTCTCGATTTTGTTTTTGTACGGTGCTAATATCGAATTCTTTCAACTTTTGCTGGTTCAATTTATCGATTGTTGCTCGTTTTGTACTACACAGTCCTTTTCATACACCATACTTTTTAGAAGTGCCCAGATTGGGCTGTTGTTCTTTCGACACAAATGGTATTTTTTCATTGTTCAGCCAATTCAATGTCCTCGACGAACTGCACGGCAACACTTTGGTATTTTTTCGAGTTGTTGTGCTGAATATTTTGATGCTCGATTAAGTAATCTTTATATTACATAGTTTTTCTTCAAAAAATGTGAATGAGAGACAGTGGCTGTAGCCCCCCCCCCCCATAAGCCAAGAAAAAAAAATCGCGATATATCGTAACGAGCTGTTGCTTACCAACACAAGTGAGTAGAGAAATCTATTGCACAACCAATAGAAAAATGCAATACAATTTGTGCATATTTCCGAAAGCTCATCGCTAGAACTCATATAATATTGATTGATAATGAACACTGCTTGTTGTAAAAGCGGTTTGAAAAGCGGTAACAAAGGTTGAAGTCGACACCTCGTGTGTTCAAAAAGTATCGTGAATTTTAAATTTTCGCGGGTTACGTATAATCGTATTTTGATTTTTTTTTGTTATGTTGGTACACTCTTCCCGAACATCTGTACCACGTTTTAAGTGTATAGCATTTTTTGTTTTGTTGTAAGAGGCGTAAAGATTATAAGTGTTTTGTGTGCTCACCAATCTTTTGCTATCGAAAAATATGGATCAAAGGATTTGCATAAAAAAATATAATATAAAGTGCTCCGAAAAACTTGAAATTTTGACAGTGGCATACGGTGAAACTGTTCTGAGTAAAAAAAATGTTTACAAGTGGTACAAACTCTTCCAAGATGGCGGAGAAGATGACAATGAAGAGCCTCGCTCTGGACGCCCAAGCATGTCAACAATTGATGAAAACGTTCAAGCAGTGAAGAAATTTGTTTTGGAAAATCATCGAATCACTATCAGAGAAGTTGCTGAGGACGTCGGTATATCGCTTGGCTCGTGCCATGAAATTTGTTCTGTCGTTTTGGGCATGAGACGTGTGTCAGCGAAGTTTGTTTCAAAATTGCTAAATTTTGACCAAATGAACCGTCGAATGAGCATCGCTAAACAGCTGTTGAATGATCTAGATTTACTCATAAGGGTCATAACGGGTGACGAATCATGGGTATATGGTTATGATATCGAAACCAAAGCCCAGTTGTCCCAATGGAAGAGCCCATGTGAGTCAAGACCGAAAACACTTATAACCTTTACGCCTCTCACAACCAAACAAAAAATGCTATACACTTGAAACTTGGTACAAATGTTCGGGAAAAGTGTACCAACATAACAAAATAAAAAAAAAATTAAAAACAAAGAAATTCGATTATACGTAACCCGCGAAAATTCAAAATTCGCGATAATTTTTGAACACACCTTGTACATGGACATCAGAAATTTTTTTGCGAAAAGCCCCCCCCCCATAGCAAATCCTAGATCCGCCACTGATGACAGAGTTTTAAAATCAAAATCAAGGTGCGAATTTACGGGTTGATTGACCAACCTTAGTTTTTGGTCGACCAGGTATAATTTTATTCTTGGGTTCTTCTCCATTGCGGCAATCTTTTAAAACACGGCATATTGGTTTATCTTTAAACAAAATCAATAATTCCACTTGTACTGAAGTCGTCCAAACAAATTGTCCACAGTAAAAGTTGCGACAATTTGATTAAAAACTGCAAGGGAAAATGAGTATTACATTTCAGTAGAAACAGTGTTGGACTTAAAAGTGAGTTGAGCGCCATCTGTGTGTTAGTTTATGCACTAAAATGAACGTCTGAAGTAAGTCTCAATGTTTAATGGACATATGTTACAATTACACTATTCCATTTATAAGTTAGTGGAAAAAAATAATCTAAATAATTTATATAGTAATTATACTAAAACTAATTGTTCAAGGTTTTTATACTTACGAACGGACCATTTTAAATTTTTAAGGTTAAATTTGATTTTAGGCTCGAAAATAAAATTTGAATTTTAATGCCGAAAATGTTACAAATTTGTCTATTAAATAATTGATAAGTTTATTTCTTGATACATATTTCTAACATGTTTTAATATATGTCTGTTACATGTCTGAAAAATCTCTAAGGTTTTTTAGAGAACCGAAACTCAAACGAAATAAATAAATCAAATTGAGACGCGGTGGTTTCGAATTTAAACACAATTTATTATTGCTGGTGGCTCAAATTTGCTGCTTTCCTTTCGATAGCGAAAATTATACTATATTAGAGCGGTGACCATGGTTTTGCCACGCACTCTCAAATTTTGCCATCGGCAATTGCCGATCGACGCACAGCAAGAGAGAGATTTACATGATTACACTTCTTGTGCTCTCTTAAATTCTATCTTAACTACTCTCTTAACTACTGCTCGAACATTCCGGCCCCGTTGAAGAGCTCCGGTCTTTAACACATCGGGAGCACTACCAGCTTGTGAATAGGGCGCCTAATTGCGCCTGCTGGTATTTTTATTTCGGCTACTCGAACCTTGCCGTCCTCCCCTCGAATTGTGCGCTGCTGGAGGCTGAGCAGGTAGTCCTTGGACCACTTGCGCCAAAAGTGCTGTTTGAGCGCCGACAGCTGCTGCCACAGCTTCCAGTATCCGCGTCCTGGCTTCCTGCTGGTCCCGTCTGGATCGGATCCTGTGGGCAGCTCCAACGAAGGCTGTCCAATAAGCAGGTGGTCTGGCGTCAGCACCTCTCCATCGCTGGGATCGCTGCTGTCGACGAGCAACGGCCTGGAGTTGAGCAGCGCCTTGACGTCCACCCGATGCGTGCTCAAATCGTCCTGCCTCAGATTGGCGTTGCTCGCTTCTCGCAGGAGCCTGTGCCTGGCAGACCTCACTGCGGCTTCCCACAGTCCTCCGAAGTGCAGGGCGCGGGGGGGAATGAACTTCCACTGCACTCTTCTCTCCGCCGCGAAGTCCATCAGCCTCACCTCGTTGTTGTGGAGCGCCGTCTGCAGCTCCCTCAGCAATCCGCGTCTCCCGATAAACCTTTTAAAAATATTCAAAAAGGTATCAGTTGATAAGTTGGTTACCAGCGCTAAATGTACCGCCTTTGAGGCAAACCAAACGAAAACGGCAACATACATTTTTACAGGTGATCTACCTCTGATCCTATCGCTGACAAATAACGGCCCACAAAAGTCTACACCACATACTCTAAACGTACTGCTTTGTACTTTAAGGAACGAAATTTTCCTTTCTAATGACGATACCACAAGAGAGTCTGGTCTGAGCCGTTTGAAGCAAAAACGAAGCATATATGCGACTATTCGAACTAGCTTAGCAAAGTTGGAGTGATGGTGTATCAACTCCACAAAACAATTTTGCGGAACTTCCGCTAGTGTGCCAATCGTCACACCTTTTTTATCTTCCGAAGTTTTGATTTGGAACGACATATCACTACAGCTGGTTGCCCACTTGGCAAGTGGAAAACTTCCTGATTTCAATATTTGTTGAACTTCATTGCACATAGTGTCAAGTTCTTTTACACTATCTGCACCTGGCAACATATCATCAACATAAAAGCACTTCTTAATCACATCTGATCCAATAGGATGTGATTGTGCGTGTATGTTGGCTAGCTCAAACAAGCAGCGTATCGCCAGAAAAGGTGCAGAAGCTGTACCGTATGTGACTGTATTAAGTCGGTATGCCTGAATATTTTGTGAAGTATTTTCTCTCCACAGAATAAGTTGCAAATTTCTGTCTTTTCCAGAGACATTTATCTGCCTATACATTTTAGAAATGTCAGCAGTTACGGCATACTTATTCAACCGAAAATTAATCAGGATTGAATATAGCTCCCTCTGAATTGTCGGCCCCACCATCAGTGTTTCGTTAAGTGAAACAGCTGTTGACGTCTTACTAGAAGCGTCGAAAACTACACGAAGCTTGGTGGAGGAACTTTCAGGCCTAAGAACGCATTGATGAGGAATATAATAATGCTGTTCTAGAGGAGTTGACTTCAAAATGGACATGTGTCCCAATTCTAAATACTCGTTCATGAAGTCATGGTACATAGTTTTAAGAACTGCATCCTTTGATATTTTACGCTCAAGTTGCAAAAAACGCCTTTCAGCAGTTTGAAAGGACAGGCCAAGAACCTTTGGATCGGTCTTGAAAGGGAGATCCACTTGGAAACGACCAGAAGATAACTGCTTTACAGTTTTCTCGAAGAACAGTTCACAAGCCTGTTGTTCAGCTGTTTGGCGAACAGCCTTCGATTCGAATGGAGATTGATCCAATTCCCAGAAACGGTTAACTAACGAATCGAGAGAACAATTAGTTTGGGCCATTAAACACCCACTGAACTGATGCCTAGGCACTTGTCCAGTACATTTGCCTGCTACTATCCATCCTAGCAGCGTTTTTTGCATTATAGGAAGTTCAGAACCTAATTTTATTTGCCCAACGCACAATAATTCGTAGAACAATTCTGCTCCCAAAAGAATGTCCACCTTCGCTGGTCTATTGAATTCTGGGTCTGCCAGTTTTATATTTTTGGGTATTTTCCAATTTGAAATACCCATTGAATGTCCAGGCTGTGTTGTTGAGATGGATTTCAATACCCAACATTCCGCCGAAAAGTTGCGTGAATTTATGCGTGACTGAATAGAAGCACATACCTTATTTTTGCTATCTATTGTTGCACCACCAACCATCGATATAGCTAGAGATGTTGGCTCCCGCTTGAGTCGTAACATCTGTGCCATACTCTCAGTCATCAAATTGATTTGGGAGCCACTATCAAGTAAGGCTCGTGCAGGATGCAGCTTGCCAAATCTGTCTTTTACATTAACGACAGCTGTGGCGAGAACAATTTGTTCATTGGTTACTACATGCCCCAAATACGCGTCTGACATAGTCGCTTGAAGTGTGGATACCTCACCTTGAGCAGAGGTAGTATACCTGTGCAGCAACGAATGGTGAGGTTTCGAGCAAATTCGACATTTTGATGCCTTACATTGTGACACCGTATGCCCCACAACCAAACAATTTAGGCACAACTTTTGTGTTTTGACGAATTCAAAACGTTGCATAACTGATATAGCAGCAAACGATGGACACGTATCAAGATTGTGCGTTTCTGACTTGCAGAAGACGCACACAGACGATGATGAACGCCCTCCATCAGCACAAGCAAAGGACGATTTAGACTGATGGGGCTTCTTAGCGTCAACTCGCGACCTTGTTTTGTCCCGAGTTGACTCTTCTGCTGACAGATACTGATATCTTTTATTCAATTGTCTAGCACAATCTTCCCAAGATGGCAGCATATCATAGTCAAGCTGCTCTTCGAAACGAGATTTGGTAACATGGTCTACCTTTGCCATGACCATGTGAATTATCATTGCATTAGCAATGTCTTTGTCGTTTCCTAACGACGACAACGAAGAATAAATAGCAGACACCGTATCTATGATCGATCTTAAACTCGATGCAGATGGTTTTGTCATGCTAGGTATATCAAACAATTGTGAAACTGTGTCAAAGAATATAAGACATTTATTGTCATATACTGCTTTGAGACTAGCGAGGGCCTTTGGGTAGTTACAATCCGTTAATTGATACGGCTTAACTACCCCCAATGCTTCATCTGACAAACACGAAACTAAGTGATTGAACTTTTCGACGTTTGATAAGGAATTGTCATTATCGACTAAGCTTTCAAACAGGCACATAAAATTTTTGTACTCCGAATGTTTGCCACTAAATTTTGGCAAACGCATTTTCGGCAACTGGGATCGGTGGGTCGAAACTACGGAGCAATCATGATCAGTTCTTGGCCCTGAAGACGGCTTGGATGCGTTAATATACAAGGCTCTTGTGACGACACACAAGTCCTCTAATGGCCCTCTAGAATCATTAAGAGGGCTTAAATTATCCAGATCAGTCTGTAGATCCATTGCCTTTTGTATATAACCTTCTAAAAGCTCTAATCGGCACGCTAACTCTGTTTTATCAGACGAAATGGTCTTTGCTTTAATTGCTGTTTGCATACGAGCAATATCAGCACTAACTTTGTCAAATCTTTGCAAGCACATTTGTAGTTTTGCACTTGTCTTGCTGATTTGTGGCTTTTCACTTGTCTTTTCGGTCTCAGACATGTTGACTAAATGAAACACTTATAGAAATCAAAAAGGAATAAGTGTCACAAACTTTGTGAGCTACCCTCGCAACGGCGCTGACTATGTAAATCTAACTTGCTTATACACACACACGCGCAAACTATGCGTTGTGTGAGCAAACAAACGAAAGTGATCCAAGCGATCCGAGAATAAGCAGGCTAAACTTTTGCTGTAACTACGTTTGTAGGCAGCAATGTAAAAAGCGGGGTGCGGGGTATGCAATGCAACAAGAGAATATATGCACACGCACTCTAAGTGGTGTGTATATCAAACAAACGAAAAGAGAAACAAGAGAAAACGAAGATCAAATCAAACGTTTTCTGTGCTACGTTTGTAGACAGCAATAGAATATGCGGGGTGCGGGGTGACAAAATGCAAGCGTCGCCAAATGCTAGCGGCGCCGAATGCAAGCGAAAGCGAAAGAGAAGACGAAAGATTCAAAGCGCACGCAAGGAAACGGTCCGAGTTCAACGGACGCAACGACGAAAGGAAATATGTATGTAGGTGTGTATGTGCGAACGCAAATATGTATGTATATGCTTATAACTTTATGTATTAACAGATTTTATAAAATTCGCGGTTATATGTACATATGTATATGCATATGTAGCAAAAGCGAAATTGCAAAAAGACCGCGATAATTTTGCGTTGGCACAATAACACACACAATTAATGACAATTTGACCACCAGAAGTTTTATATTTAAATAGAAAATGTAAATAAATATTGCCGTTTTGTTTGTTTATTTATGTTTAAGATCATGCAATCGAATATTACTTGCTAGTATATATAACCAATATATGTGTGTATGTTCATATGTGTATAACTCAGAACTGTTTTGTTCTGTATAATATTTGGCGGTTATTTTGTAAGGTAGGCGCGAAATAATACTACATATGGCATTAGAGTATTAACATACATACATACATACTAGCTTATATATTTGCATGCAAAGGTTATTACAGTAAGTGCCAAGAATTGAGCTGTTCACTAATTTTTATAATTTTATGTTGAATAAGCGACAATACAGTAAACTGTAAGCTCAATTTTTGACACTAATACCTGGAGACTGTCTAGGGAATCAATAGACATGGAACGACGACTATTTTCCATTAGGTCCAGCGGCGACAACAAATACGGCTTGGCAGTTAGGTCCAGCGGCGACGACGAATACGGCTTGGCAGGTGGCACACTTTGTTAATATTGTCTTTAAGTTGATTTTAACACACACACGAACGCGCAAGCAATAGCCAACCAGCACACAATAAATATGACAAATTTAAATTGTTTTTAAAAACACACCGAAGTCCCTGCTCGGGCGCCAATGAAAAATCTCTAAGGTTTTTTAGAGAACCGAAACTCAAACGAAATAAATAAATCAAATTGAGACGCGGTGGTTTCGAATTTAAACACAATTTATTATTGCTGGTGGCTCAAATTTGCTGCTTTCCTTTCGATAGCGAAAATTATACTATATTAGAGCGGTGACCATGGTTTTGCCACGCACTCTCAAATTTTGCCATCGGCAATTGCCGATCGACGCACAGCAAGAGAGAGATTTACATGATTACACTTCTTGTGCTCTTTTTTTTTTTTTTTTTTTTTTTTTTTTTTTTTATTTTTTTTTTTTTATTTTTTTTTTTTTTTTTTTTTTTTTTTTTTTTTTTTTTTTTTTTTTTTTTTTTTTTTTTTTTTTTTTTTTTTTTTTTTTTTTTTTTTTTTTTTTTTTTTTTTTTAATAAATTATATTAAATTTAATTTTTTTAATAATTATTAAATATTTATTTTTTTTTTTTTTTTTTTTTTTTTTTTTGGGCCCGGAAGGGGTTTTTTTTTGTGTTTTTTTTTTTTTTTTTTTTTTATTTTAAAATTTTTAACACCCCAAAAAAAAAAACCCCTCCCTTTTTTTTTTTTTTTTTTTTTTTTTTTTTTTTTTTTTGTTTTTTTTTTTTTTTTTTTTTTTTTAAAAAAAAAAAAAAAAAAAAAAAAAAAAAAAAAGGGAGTACTTTCCGCTTTTTGAGTAATTTTTATGTTCGATGCTTATTGGTAAGATGTATGTAACATGTTTGTGACATGTATGTAACATGTCTGTAGAATGTATGTAACATGTCCGTATCAAGTCCATATCGAATTGGAAAAAAGCCCTGCTTAAACTAAAACAGTAAACAGTTAACAATCTAGTATAAGTTGAAATTTAAGTATATATCTGTATATTATATTCTTATATTTTTTTACATAACATTTAAATGATAAAAGAACATGCATTTTATGTGTATTTATTGCATAATAAAAATAAAGCAAGAACAACTGTGAATTAACACAAACTAATTGAAAAAAAAATTGAACCTTAAAAAAACCATAATAGCTTAATCGCTAAATGCATAATTAAACTATATGCACAAACTAAATGCATGACTAAACTTATAACATTTCATTACTATTTGTAAGTTGTATACAAATGCAAATACTGCAGGCTAGGTAAATAATTTTAAGTAATTTTTACTCACGATAAAATTTTAGGCAATTTTCTAGTTGGCACTGACGTTATCAATTGCCCCCATACTAGGGTACCAACGCCAAAGAATATGCACCACAGCCATTGGTCAAGAGCTAGAGCCTTTGTTGAGAAAGCCATTTTTCCATACTGAACTATGACAACCTGTTAAAGATAGTATATTATTTAACAACTGAACTGAGTGTAATAAATCAATTTATACATACTTGCGAGATCATTGTGAATATCCAGATGGTGTAAAATATGGGATTTGTAAATAATCCCTCAACAACATTGCGCTGTCCATGAATTTTTCGCGCATTTATCTCATTAAAAAGGGTCATCATGACAAAGGTATTGAATATTATTGTAAAGTGTTGCGTTGGTCCAGAATTAATTTCCTGTCCTCGACCAGATTCGATATCGAGTAATACGTCGCCTATTCAATAATTAAAATAATAATAATTAAAATTAGTTGCAAATCCAATCGAGGGCACTCTATACTAACGGATAAGTTGGCTATCGATAGTTAGTTAAGTAATTTATCACCGATAGAGAGAGCGGCACTTAGATTTAATATTTTATTGTATGCGTTTTTATCGTTCTTGTAATTGGTCGCACCAATTTAACTAAGAATTAATGTATGCTTGGCGCGTCAGGTCAGTCCCAAAAGTGAGGGAAGAGAAACTGCGGTATGTAGACTTGGGACTAGATTTAAGGTTTGAGTCTTGAAATGCCTTGTAAACTGTATTATTTCCCTATAGAATAAAACATCAACATTTAGCCCTTCATTTCCCAACGGCGATCAATGATTGTTTAACACATTCCCTTCATATTGTGGGTGGCTCGACACGATTTTTTAGCCATTATCTTTGTTAGCAACACTGGTTTAACGACTGGTTGACGCACGTTTCGTATTTTGTATCAGTGTCAAACATCTTCAGTTTGGTCTATAATGCCCCATGAATCGTCTTACAAACGAAAAACGCGCGGCAAATTATTGCATTTTATTATTTTTAAAAATGCGTGCTCTGTTAAAAAAATTCTTTGCGCACCCTTCGTCTTTCAATTTGTGATCAGTTAAATCGACCCACTAAAGCAGCCTAGATCGTGCGATTTAACGCCTTTCAACTATTTTGTTGTGGGGCTATTTTAAATCGAATGTCTATAGAGACAAGCCCGCTTTAAGCATTGGAGGACAAAAGCAGAAGCCTTTATGGGTGAGAAATGTTTGAAATAGTATGCCAAAATTAGAAATGGAATGCAGAGAGAGCATTTAAGACACAGTCACACTCAACATTTGCATGAAATAATCTTCAAACATTCAATTAAATGCACCGTACTATCGACTCAAATAAAGATTTCATGCATTTCTCTGAATTTTGTGTATTTTTTTGAAAAACTTTCCTATAGCTCTTAAAAAATCAACCTTAACATATACAGCAAGTCAAGAAACATTTTATACATATGTACATAACATTAACATGTACATATGTGTAAAGAGTTACTTGACTCACTGTATGTATGTATTGTATATGCCACAATACATTCTCCCACTATATATAAATAGATACTCTGTAGGTTCAGACACCATTTTTTTTTAACTTACCAATAAAGAGTAAACTAAAGATAATGACCAACTGGTAAAGAGCCTGACCCAAAATGTTCTTCATCATTGTTTTGGATATAAGTGGTTTAGTGCGACCATAAGGTTTACGTAACAATAAATCTGGCGTTGGAACTTCAGTTGCTAAAGCCAATGATGCTAAAGTGTCCATAATAAGATTAACCCAAAGCATTTGAACGGCCTATTAAGTGAAAACAAAAGAGATTAATAACATTTATGCAGTACAAGGCATACGGAACAACACCAACTTACTTTAAGGGGCGAGTCCTGAACAGCACAAGCGCCAATAAATGCAACAATGACAGCAACCACATTCACTGTCAACTGAAACTGCAGGAATTTAGCTATCGAATCATAGACATTTCTACCCCACATAACGGCCTTCACAATGCTGCTGAAATTATCATCGGTTAGTATAATGTCAGAGGCCTCCTTCGCAACATCAGTGCCAGCAATGCCCATTGCGAAACCAACATCAGCTTTCTTTAAAGCTGGACCATCGTTGGTACCATCGCCTGTGACTGCAACGACTTCTCTGTTATCAGTTAATGTACTGTCGATCATGCCTGGCAAATCATTAAGAAGAAGATAGTTTAATTGATATCATATTGAAAGAGGGAATCGTGTTCAATACAGACCTTTAACTAGCGTATATTTGTCAGTGGGGGAAGAGCGGGCCAGTACACGCAATTTGGGCCACACCTTGTCGAGCAGATGCTGTTGAATCTGGTGAGGATTAAGAGAAATGATACGTAGTTAACAACCAGTTTAGACAAGGTGTTACAAAAAAATCTTACATCACCATTGGCGTCACGAATCCGTACGTTAAACTCTTTACCTTCCAGTATGAGAAAATCATCATTTGGCTTCAAAATGCCACACTTGCTTGCTATGGAACGAGCGGTGTTTATGTTATCGCCTGTCACCATGCGTACGGTAATGCCAGCACGTTGGCACTTGCGTATAGCGTCGGGAACTTCAGGGCGCACTGGATCTTCTATGCCAACAACGCATAAACAGGTCAGATTTGTCATTATGTTTTCTTCATCATCCCAGTTGGGTTCACTATCAATGTGCACCTCATTGACCGCCGCTTTACCGGTCACAAAGTCACGGTAGGCAACTGATATAGTACGCAGACCATCGCATGCCATTGGCTCGATAACTTCACGTATCAGACGATCCTGCATATCGCGTGTGAAGGTTTCCAAAGTTCCCTCGTGGCCATATATAAATGAACATCTAAAATAATTATGTGTGAGTATATGTTACAACCTCAGTTGTTTTCTTCTTCTTCAATTACTTTTTCATAATGATTTCTGATGCTCCTTTGGTGTACAAGCGATATCCACCGTTGGGTCGAGGAATAACCGTGCCCATGCTCTTACGCACCGAGTTAAACGTATAGACACGTGTGAATCTATCCTCTGGTATTTCATCTCGTATTGATTGATACTTAACTCCCAAACCTTGTACAAATCCCAAGAGAGCGCACTCCGTTTTATTGCCAACTTGAATGGGTAAATCGCCAGGATTATGACCAGGCTGTAAATATAATATTCAAAACAATATATACTCAGTTCAATTCAAATACAAAATGTTTAAATAAATATATTTAATATTTGTATATGTTTTCATTTGTTTCTCACCATAATGTTAGAGGTATAGGCTGAATTAACTGAGATACCCATTGTAATTAAGTTGCCCACTTGCTGTGGTATATCATTTAGCGTTGGCAGCACCTTACAAAGTTTTTCACATATGTAGGACTGCACGACAGTCATGCGATTAGTGGTAAGAGTACCAGTCTTATCTGAACAAATTGCAGTTGCATTGCCCATTGTTTCACACGCATCCAAATGACGCACCAAATTATTATCTTTCATCATTTTCTGTGTAAAGGAAAGACATTTTATTATTTAAAGTTGGGATATATTAAATGACAACCTTTACCTTTACTGAGTAGGCCAAAGATAATGTTACAGCCAGCGGCAGTCCCTCAGGCACTGCCACCACTAATACTGTGACACCAATAATCAAATGCTTGACTAGATTATTTGCATAGGTGTTCTTCCATGGCTTGTTGTCGATCACGAATGTCTTGACGCAGAACTGTATGATTAATATGATAACGGTAAGCACGGCAATGGTGGAGCCAGCGTATCCAATTTGTATGGCTAGTTTTGTAAGCTTAGCCTGCAGCACAGACTTCTCCTTTTTGTGACCAATATCGGCAGTCGATGTTGACGCTTGTTGCAGATGATTTCCATCAGATTCCGTTTTAATAGGCTCATTAGCAGCTGCACGCACCTGTGGTGCATTAATTGTTGCTTTCACGGGGGTGCGGCCATCATTATCACCTGTATTTTATGCAAAATTATGTATAAATATTATAACTATCTCTAACTGGTGTAAATAAATATAAGAAATTAGTAAATAAAATATATGTATATTTGAAAAGAACAACCCTTAGCCAACGACTTAAACACAGTTTATACCGAGTCTTAATTGTATTAGTCTCCAGTAGTTCATATGGATTTCAACATCGTTAATGTGTTTTTTACAATATAAAGAATATTTCACCTGTCAAGCTTTTGCTCTTTTGCTTGGCCGCCTTTTTAGCTTCTGAATTATTGAAATATTATTCGTCGTTTCATTTTTTGATAACATGTTACATTTTGGTGTTTTTGGTGACAGTTTGATTGGTTGTTCGGTTGATTGGTTTGTTGTTTGGTTTGGTTTTGGTTCGATTGGATTGGTTTGGTTGGTTTGATTGATTTGGTTTGGTTGGTTGATAGATTGGTTGGTTTTTAAAGGTAGATGAAGGAGATTAAAGATGGTTCAATCAATTGACATCATGCAATTCACGGATGACAATTCGAATATGGAAAAATAAAAAATATAAAACATAAACGATATAATTATAGATATTATATTATCGGTAGTAAGTATGTTTAATAATCATAGTATTTATTATACACATAATATTTAACAATTAAAGGCTTATTTCTTAGTTGCTTAGTTGAATAAGTTTAAGCCAGCGTAATATTTTTGCAATCTCAGGTACGTAATAAATATCGTAAAAAAAATATTGAGAAAATTTAGTAATGGAACTCAAAAAGGTTATTTAAGCAAACAAATGAAAATAATTTGTTTCGCTTACGAAATGTACGCTTTCAATGCAAGAACAGAGGCAATATGTTACAATATATATGTATATTTATACAAGTTGAGCCCGGGACTACTGTTTTAGAAATGCGCAACGTTAACAGCTCAACCAATACAGTATTTTTATATAGTATTTTTATATTTCAGCCCGCTTAAAAAAAGGGCTTAAATTCTGGCAAAGCAAAGTATGATAAAACAGTCACACTGGCTGGAGGAATAACGTACAAAATGTAGGAAAGTAACTTTAGTTCAGCTGCAGACAGGCCTTTTAATATATATATTTGCATGTGACAGTTGAGTTTTAATTTTAGTCAGAAGCAAGTGTATAATTATAGCCATTTTAGGACAATTCAAAAGGCAGTTAAGAGCACTTTAGTTACTGTATTTCAATGCAACTTATAATAGGGGAAAAGTTTAGAAACGTCAGAGAGACGTGAGGTATAGATAGATATACTCTAAAAAATATTAAACAAATTTTTTGTTCTCTTTTGAACGTACCTTTTTTCTTTTTTTTTATCTCAGCTTCCTGTTCGTCTACCGCAGCGCCAAGCAGAGTGAAAATAATACCAGCTTGGGAATTAACTCCAACAGCTGTAACAACCATTTTGCCACTGCCTTCCATGACGTGGGTGCCAGAGAGTACCATAGGATCGACATCTGTGCCCTTTTTCACATGATCCGATTCGCCAGTTAATGAAGATTCGTCAACCTAATCGAATAGAAGGAATTATGTTTATGTTTTAAATGGCATGGGCAGAGGTTGCTTACCTTAAGATCGTTGCTTTGTATAAGGCAGCCATCGGCTGGCAGTAGATCACCATACTTAATCTGTGCAATATCACCAACAAGTATATCACCAACTGATATTTGACAAACTTCTCCCCCCCGAATCACTGAAAATTTGTGCTCGCCTTCGATGCGACTCTGTAAGCCACGAAATTGTCGCTCCTTTGAATAGTCATTAAAGGCAGTAACGATAACGACAACAATAACCGATATAAGAATAGCTAAACCCTCAATCCAACCATGATGTTCTTCTTCCACTTCAAGTAAAGCTACAAACAGATGACAAAATTGAAATGAATCTCGTAAGATGAAGAGTCCATTCCATGAGGTAATAAATTGTACTTACGCTTTTCCTCTTCATCGGCGGGCTTGTAAAATGATAAACCAAGTGATACTAATGCAGCTACTTCTAAAATAATAAGTGTTACATCTTGAAGCGCCTCCCAGACCAGAGTTAAAAATGTTTTTGGGGGTTTCGGTGGTATTACATTCGAGCCGAACGTTTCACGCCTGTGCTCTTCGTCAAGTTTTGACCCGCTGAGGCCTGCAAAACGCAATGCAATATATATGTAAAATTTTAATAAGCGTAAAATTTATTTATATATTAGCTGATAGTAGTATACAGTGCCGCTCAACTGAATAGGTTTGAAAAATCTTTCTCACATTTTGTTTTCTTTCTTTGGTCCAATTGGGTTTTTTTCTATCATATTTTTTTTTTTGTTTTGCACCTTCAATTGCTTACTTATTATGTGCAAGCAAAAAGTAACGGGACAAATGCAACGATAATTCGGATGTTTTTAAAGTAAAACATCGATGTTTCGGAAAAAACTTTTTAATTTTTTATAGACAAAACAATACTTAAACTTTATTGAGATAATTGTTTTTGTTTAGAAACAGTAACTGGTCCACCACTTTTCAAGAAAGTCTCGTTCGCCTGTCGGAGATCATCTGGCCCGCCTTGCTGAATACCTGCTCAGACTAACAAGACGAAGCCGGCACACATAAACTATTGCATACGATAGTTTTCAACACTCTGTCTTCAGTACTCACCTAAAAAATCATGAAAATAATCGAAAATTGATTACGAATCGAACGTCGGCGAGTGCAGACGTGTTTCTTTCTCAGCTACGAATAGCAAGTTCTAAAACTACAACTGTATAGTGAAAGTTAAACACAAAGTGCAAAGTGCAGTTCGCACTACTAACAATTATTGACTATAAAAATTATTTACTGAAATGAATAATTAGAACAATGAATCAAAACGACATACGCACTCAGCGACAATGTGAACAAGACGAGCGCCAGCTCTCTTTACAACGCAATAATGCATACTTTTCTTTCGTCTCGCCGCAAATCGCTGATCGAGCACCTTCAACTAACTCGAAAAATAAACTTTTACCCACAGCGAACGACAGACCGCGTTCTTGCTCTTCCTCTCTGCCTGCTTCGGCCCACAAGTCGTGGAGCGAAGAGACCGCCTCTCCTATGCCGCTCCTCTCGCTGCGCCCAACGACCATTCCGGGTAACTGTAACACTGCAATAACAAGTGCAGTGACCTCCCTAGCAACTGTCACTGCTACCACAACAACAACTTCGTCAGCGGCCCAACTAATTATCGCTGAGCCAACTGTGAATAATTCAGCAACATCGACCATTGGCAACAACAATAATGCACGCAAAGAAGAACAAAAACAAAAGCAGAAGACGATTTCGACTGTGCAGACTGGAATGGATCAAGAGAAAACTCAGCCCGCAAAACATTAAGGCGGGTACCAACCCAAAATCAATCGAGCCAACAACGGCAATGAAATCTCTACAGTAAATAATTCAAACCGATATGCTATCTAGGCTGATTCTGCGACCGAACAACCCAACGAAACAACGGTAGAGGGACCTAAAAACACCAGACCCCTACCTATATTTATACGAGAACAGAGTACAAACGCACTTGTAAATAAACTCGTTGCATTGGTTGGTGACAGCAAATTCCACATTATCCCGCTTAAAAAAGGAAATATTCATGAAACAAAACTACAGATTCAAACAGAAGCAGACCACTGTATAGTGACTAAATACCTAAATGATGCTGGTAAAAACTACTACACCTACCAATTAAAAAGATGCAAATGGCTACAGGTAGTACTTAAGGGCATTGAAGCAACAGTGACACCTGCCGAAATAATTGAGGCTCTGAAGGACAAAACCTTTTCTGCAAAAAGAGCTATTAATATTTTAAACAAAGACAAAGTTCCGCAGCCACTTTTTAAAATAGAACTCGAACCAGAGGTCCAGGCACTAAAGAAAAAGGAAGTGCATCCAATATACAATCTAAAGTACTTGCTACATCGGAGGATCACCGTGGAGGAGCCGCACAAACGTATCAATCCAGTTCAATGTACTAATTGCCAAGAATACGGCCACACCAAGGCATACTGCACCCTTAAGTCCATATGTGTTGTCTGTAGTGAACCTCATACTCAGTGGCGGATCTAGGGGGGGCTATGGGGGCTGTAGCCCCCAAGATTTAAGGGAAATTTTTGAAAATTTTACCTCTAGAGGGACTGATTCCAAAGCTACACACAAAAGTTACCGTTGAGGAAATAGTGAATGCTGTAAAAGAATACAAAACAGATTCAATAAGCTGCAATGATACAGAGCTGAAATCAGAAATAACCCTTTGGCACCTGCATTGCAAGACATCTTCATTTCTACAGGCACAAACAGCGATTGATGCTTTGAAAAGCATAGAGGAAAATAATTTTTCCGAATGTTGCGACACTGCTTTAATTATTTACAACAATACCAGTGACTTCAGCAACAGCAGAGAGTTCTTTTTCAGCGCTAAAAAGACTGAATACATTCCTAAGAGGCATTCCTAAGGAATACATGGCTGAAAATCGACTCAACGATTTGACTTCCGGATACACACATAAAGATGTGAAAATCTCCAGTGATAAAGTTGTGGATCTTTCGCTAAACTTAAACCTCGGCGACTTGCAACGTTGGATTGGTCATTTGAAGAATGAAAGAGCGAAAAAATGGCACTGTTATACGAGTTTGTACCACTTGTAAATATTTTTTTTACTAAGAACAGTTTTACCGTAATGCCACTGTCAAAATTTCAAGTGTTTCGGAGCACTTTATTTTATTTTTTACACAAAATTGATGCAAATCCTTTGATCCATATTTTTCGATAGCAAAAAATCGGCGAGCACGCAAAACACTTATAACTTTTACGCCTCTCAAAACCAAACAAAAAATGCTATACAATTGAAACTTGGTACAGATGTTCGGGAAGAGTGTACCAACATAACAAAACAAAAAAAAATTGAAATTCGATTATACGTAACCCGTGAAAATTCAAAATTCGCGATACTTTTTGAACACACCTCGTATAGTATTTAAATATAACAAAAAGGCACTGTAAAATAGTGTTTAAATAAATATTGTTTAATTAAAAATTGGCACTCCTAAAAAAAAGAATAAAGTGGTACTGATTTTAATTTTTCTTGCAAACATCGATTTATAGAAAACTTCCAAGCCCCCCCATAGCAAATCCTAGATCCGCCACTGCTCATACTACCACTAACTGCCCCAAAAATAAGGAAGATAAGTCTGTGAAGAAATGCAGTAATTGCGGGGGAAAACATACTGCAAACTACAGAGGCTGTGTGGTTTACAAAGAATTGAAGAGCCGCCTAAACAAACGTATTGCCACAGCACAAACATACAACAAAGCCAATTTCTACTCTCCGCAACCGATGTTCCAACCACCCTTAACAGTCCCAAGCACTACTCCTAGAATTTCTTTCGCTAGCGCCTTAAAATCCGGACTAGAAGTCCCCTCCCCACCGACAAGAACTGCTCATTCCGAACATACATCGACAAATATCCAACAGACTCAACAAAGTGGCATCGAAGTTATGATGCTATCCCTACAGCAAAGCATGAAAGCGTTCATGACGTTCATGCAAAATACTCTGCAAGAGCTCATGAAAAACCAAAATATCCTGATACAATTTCTTGTATCTTCAAAATTCCCATAATGGGTTCCCTACGGATATCTCTGTGGAACGCAAATGGCGTTTCACGGCATACACAAGAACTCACACAGTTCATTAACGAGAAAAACATCGACGTAATGCTACTATCAGAAACGCACCTCACAAATAAAAACAATTTTCATATACCAGGATACTTGTTCTATGGTACAAATCATCCAGATGGTAAAGCTCATGGAGGCACTGGAATACTCATCAGAAATCGCATAAAACACCACCATTTAAACAATTTTGACAAAAACTACTTACAATAAACGTCCATAGCCCTACAACTCAACAATGGTTCAATGACTCTAGCCGCAGTCTACTGCCCACCACGCTTTCCAATCTCTGAGGATCAATTCATGGAATTCTTTAATACACTAGGTGATAGATTCATCGCAGCGGGTGACTACAACGCCAAGCACACCCATTGGGGATCTCGACTTGTGACGCCAAAGGGTAAGCAGCTGTACAATGCGCTTATGAAGCCGAAAAACAAGCTAGACTATGTATCCCCGGGCAGGCCTACATACTGGCCAGCAGACCCGAGAAAAATCCCAGACCTGATCGATTTTGCAATTACTAAACAAGTCCCCCGCAACATGGTCACCGCCGAAGCACTAAATATGCTAAATCGCCCCACATAGTCGACCCACCCTACAGACTCACAAATTTTAGAACAAACTGGCCAAGATATAAAAAGTATGTCTGTTCACACATAGAACTAACGCCGTCATTATCTACTATGGAGGATATAGACAAGTCAACGGACACTCTTGAAAATATTCTAGTTTCGGCTGCAAAGGCTTCAACCCCGCCAGTGACGTATGCAAAACCTAACTACATCAGAACTAACCGAGAAATCGAGCGGCTGGTATTAGATAAACGATACCTACGAAGAGAGTGGCAGTCCAATAGATCACCAACTACAAGGCACATGCTTAAAATAGCCACACGCAGGCTTACCAATGCTCTTAAACAAGAGGTAGTAAACAGCCAACGTTCATATATCGAGCAACTCTCTCCCACCAGCACTAAGCACCCTTTGTGGAGAGCTCACAGAAACCTAAAGACTCCAATAGAGTCAATTATGCCACTACGAAGTCCCTCTGGCACCTGGTTTCGCAGTGACGAGGAGAGAGCCAGTGCTTTCGCTGACCATTTACAAAATGTATTCCGACCAAATCCCGCTACCAACTCATTTACTCTCCCTCCCTTAACAGCAGCAAATTTAGAACCTCAAGAACCCATTGAATTCAGACCATGTGAGTTAGCAAAGGTTATCAAAGAACAACTGAAGCCAAGAAAATCGCCTGGCTCGACTTAAAAACTCCAAAAATGCTCATTGAACTCCCAAAGTGTGCTATTCTGCACATCTGCTTGTTTTTCAACGCAATCGCCAAGCTTGGATACTTCCCTCAGAAATGGAAAAGGTCGACCATAGTAATGATTCCAAAGCCAGGAAAAGATAAAACGCAGCCATCATCATATAGACCGATAAGCTTACTAACTTGTCTCTCAAAGTTGTTTGAAAAAATGCTACTCCTTCGAATTAGCCCTCATCTTAAAATAAACAACACACTTCTAACACATCAATTTGACTTCAGAGAAAAACATGGAACCATCGAACAGGTCAATCGAATCACGTCAGAAATTCGTACTGCTTTTGAACATCGAGAATATTGCACAGCCGTTTTTCTAGACGTCGCCCAGGCATTTGACAGAGTGTGGCTGGATGGACTCTTATTTAAAATAATTAAGCTGTTGCCCCAAAACACACATAAGCTACTGCAATCGTACCTATACAATAGAGTGTTTGCAATAAGATGCTATACAAGCACCTCACGAGATTGCGCAATCGAAGCTGGAGTGCCACAAGGCAGTGTTCTGGGTCCAATCCTATACACCCTGTATACGGCGGATTTCCCCACAGAATACAATCTAACAACCTCTACGTTCGCTGATGATACCGCGATACTCAGTCGTTCCAAATGCCCAAAAAAAACCACGACACTCCTATCCCGACACTTAACATCTGTAGAACGATGGCTTGCCGACTGGAGAATTTCAATAAATGCACAAAAATGCAAGCAGGTTACCTTTACCTTAAACAAACAAACATGCCCACCTATGGTCCTGAATAACATATGCATTCCACAAGCCGACGAGGTAACATATCTGGGTGTTCATCTGGACAGGCGGCTCACTTGGCGCAAGACGATCCAACTTAAACTTAAAGCAAGGAACCTCCACTGGCTCATAAATGCTCGCTCTCCACTCAGTCTGGAGTTCAAAGCTCTTCTATACAACTCCGTCTTAAAACCTATCTGGACTTATGGCTCCGAGCTGTGGGGCAACGCATCCAGAAGTAACATAGACATTATTCAGCGAGCACAGTCATCAATTCTGAGAACTATCACTGGAGCGCCGTGGTACCTTCGGAACGAAGACATACACAGAGACCTAAAAATCAAATTAGTAATCGAAGTAATAACTGAAAAGAAAATGAAATACCAAGAAAAGCTGACCCATCTAAATCCCCTCGCAAGAAAACTCATCCGAGTATGCAGTCAAAGCCGGCTGCACCGCAACGACCTCCCAGCCCAGCAATAAACTTATTAGGGCATTCATTAATCTCAAACACTTCAATAAATAATAAAAAGCAAAAAAAACATAAAATAATAATCGAAAATTGTGCATCTTGATCTTACCACTGAGCAATTAACACATAGAGACCTCAAACAGCGTAAAAGTTTTTTTAGGTGATTTTTCGATCTAGCCGCCCCAGAGCCCGAAACATTGAGCGCATGTGCATTGAAGCATTAGAGACTTCGGCTGCACGCTCGGCTGGGACGGCTGCATGTTCGGCGGTTTATTGCTTTGTGATCTTACCTACCAGTATTGCAAAGGGTCACAGTTTTCATTTGAATTTGTCTTCCACTAATTTAATTTGGATACTTACAATTTCCGCGTTTTACCACGAATTTTGGTATTCAGAATTCGAGGTGGAAAAACATCGATATTAGCAAAATTGATATCGATGTCATCGATGTTTTCCAACCATCGGTAACATCGATATCAATTTTGATAATATCGATGTTTTTCCACTCCGAATTCTGAATACCAAAATTCGTGATACCGATGTTTGGAAAACATCGATGACATCGATGTTTCCCCACCTCTAACTCTTTACAAGTACATGTTAATGTTATGTACATATGTGTAAAGTGTTTCTTGACATACTTTATATATGTGGGACTTGGGTATAAACTGTTTTGTTTAAAGTTCAAGTCACAGTTGATGTGTTAAATTCACGGTTGTTTTAATATTAAATTAAATGATTTTATTTCATAATAATATAATGTAGTTCCTTAAAATTAATTAGTACTTTAGTTTAGACTTCATGTCGTCTTAGTTAACCTTTTAATTCTTTAATATGATCGTCGTTAATTGAGCGTCAGCCTTGCTCTTTTACGTCTTTTCTCTTCGCGTCGTCAACTAGAACTCTTCTTCTTCGTTGCCAGTCCGTCGACTAACACTTGGGCCATCTGACTCAGTGTTGCCAGATCATTCCCACAACTCGGCCATCCTACACTGCATGCGTCGTCGTTCATGCTCATCCAGGACTTCATATATTCAGCACACGTCGTCGTCTTCTTTGGTCCATCGCTAAATGCTTCATCCTTAATAACGTCATAAGTGTTATTCGTCTTTACGTTAATGATTTTGTATGGGCCTAAGTATTTGGACTTCAGTCGGATTTCATCTCGGTTTTCATTAATAATCTGGATCATCTCATCGTGTATAATTTCTTGTATATCCACATCAGCTTTTGTCCGCATTTTGGTACCAATAAGGAGTTCGAATTGCGCCTTTTGGGTACTTCGACAAAAAGTTGAGTTTATATTTTTCCGAACCATATCAACAAATTTGTACCATTTACAGGGGTCGTCTATATTAAACTTAGGTAATCCTGTTGTAACTGCGTGATGTTTGATTCCTTCGTCTGCGCAATATTGTTTAAACTCGTCAGAAATGAAAGCAGATCCTCGATCGTAAATTATAAGCATTGGATTCCAAAAGGTCATACTTTGCGTCTTAAGTGTCGTCGTAACTTCAATCGCTGCCGTTGTCTTTGTAGGATACAACCAACAGAACTTGGTAAATCCATCTATTATGGCAAGTATGTGCTTATACTGCTTGTGTGTGGATTCCAAAGGTCCAAGAAAGTCTATATGATATGTATGTCTGAAGTGGCTGCTCGTTCTTCGGAATTGGGTTGAGTTCACCCTCCTTTTTGCCTAGTTTCCTATTAGACACAATACAGGGTATACAGTGACTAATATGCTTTTGGATTTTTTCGTCGAGTCTGGGAATATAAAAGTCTCTTAAAAGCTCTTTTGTTTTATTAACTGAAAAATGTCCTCTTTCATGTGCTTGCTTTATGATTTTTTTTTTCATTCCTACAATTAACTCGTCGTCGTTGACAACTTTCTGCAAAACACCAAATTTCATTAAATATCCGTTGTGTGATGTCTTCTCTGCGAGGATGTCCATCATAGCACGTAATTCGTCATCTTGATTTTGCACATATTTTATTTTGCTATGTACGGTGTCGTCCTTAATAATCATGATCGGGTGACGGCTCAAACCATCGACGTGACGTATTCGTGTTCCACTCCTGTGTTCAATGTCGTAATCAAATTCCTGTAACAAGAGAACACATCGAGCAACTCGTGTAGATAAGAGATTCTTTTTGTCGTTTTAACAAAGGCATTACAATCTGTAATAATCTTGAAACGGATACCTAGAAGAAAAACGCGAAATCTGTTTAGTGCTTCTACAACTGCTAGAATTTCTTGCTCATATAATATACAGGGTGCATCAGGTTGTCATCATGTGATTTTTGTAAAAGGACCGCTCTATATCCTTTCATCGAAGCATCTGTGTGCAGCTCCGTCTCGTGTTGTTGGTGGTAAATCTTTAATACAGGCTTCATTGTTATAATTTCTTTTAGCTTATTGATTGCGAAGAAAGCTTTTTCATCCATCTGAAATTTTGCATGTTGCTTTATTAAATCGGAAGAAGTTTCGCAACACTTGCAAATCCTGGTATGAAACTTCGGAAATACCCAACAAGTCCTAGAAAACTCAACAATTCTTTGTTATTTCGTGGTTGTATAAAACTAGTAACAGCTTTTGTTTTTTCGTCAGAAAGACTTATTTTTTGATTTTCAATTATATGGCCAAGAAATTATATTTTAGTCTTCAAAAAATTACTCTTTTTTATGTTTAGCATCACACCATATTCTGCACATATTTGAATACCTATTTCCAGGTTTTTAATTGCCTCGTCTTCGTCTTTCGCTGGTATAATGACATCATTGAGTTGTTAAATCTCTAAACACTGCATCAACGTGTCGTTGGAAAACACTCGGAGAGTTGGATAAACCAAACGGAACTCTCTTAAACTCAAACTGACCATTGTGAGTAACGAATGCAGTAAACTTACGACTGTTCTTTTCTACGTCAACATGAAAAAATACGTTTTTGAGATCGATCCTGCTGAAAACTTTAGCGTCTTGTAGGCGATCCAGCTGATCTTCAATTAGCGGCAAAGGGAAATGGTCTCGTATAATCATTTTATTGCTGCGTCTGTAATCTACGCAGAGTCGTGGTGATCCATCGCGTTTTCTCACCAATACTACTGGGCTGCTGTATTCTGATTCCGATGTCTGAATAATGCCGTCTCTGAGCCATTCTTCAATCTGATTGTCCACAATGCGTCTCTCGGAGTAGGGCAATCGATGTGGACGTGAAAAAATCGGAGTGTCTTCCTTTAATGTTATGCGCATTTGAATTTATGTTGTTTTAGTTTTAATCGGTTTATAATTGTTTATTAGGTTTACGACTTTACTTTTAATTTGTGGACTTGCCCTTTCGTCGATATTTAGTTCAATCTCTTCACTAGTGTCTATTTTCATTAGAAAGTTTTCTTCTTCAATTTTATCTTTAATCTTTTTAATCGTTATTCCACCACGTGTAATTTTGATTTCTGCTTGCTTGCAAAACTGTTCACCTAGAATTATATCAACGTCTAGTAACTCTGTGCTCACTACCAGAAAAATACTGATAAACTCTTCGTTGTCTATTATAAAAGATTGTTCAAATCGACCAAAAAGTTTCACTCTGTCTTTATTATTTTTATTTCCAAATCCAATAAGAAATACGTTAGTTTCAGTAAGTTTAGCATTTAAATTTTTAAAGGTATCCATCGTCATTATATTATGTTTACTGCCCGTATCAATAAGCGCTGTAAGTTCATTTTGTTTAATTTTCACAGTCTTACACATCATTGAATCATTAGCTATCTTGCGCATATTTGTGACGTTTGAGTTGTCTTTTGAACTTTGACATTCTTTGGAAATGTGCCCGAAATTGTTGCATTTGAAAAACTTTTTCCCTTTATGTTTATCAGCGCAGCTATTAGATGTATGTCCTTTCTCACCACAGTTAAAACATTTTATTTCATGATTTATTTTTGCTGTATTTTCTTTTTCATTTAAGTCGATTTTATTTTTATCGTTACGGCGATTAAACTGATATTTTTTACTCATTGTTTTGTAGCACTTGAGTTTTTGCTTTAAATCTTTTAAATTATTTGCATCATAAAGAATTGATTTGTTTACACTTAAATCGTTTATACCATAAATCACATATTGCATTAGTGAATTATTGTCAATATCACCGCGAGAAGATAGTTCTTTCATTATCAAAAAATATTCTTGTAAGCTTTCAACTTTCTTTATTTTGCGATCACTCATTTGTTTATGTAATTGAGTACTGTTTGTTGTTGTTTTAAGCTCGTTTAATAAGGCTTTTCTTAAATTGTGCCTGTTTGATATACCGCACTCACTAGCTACAAACATTCGTGCCAATCCTTTTAATGATCGTTTGGCAAAAATATATTTTTGTAAATCATCCCATTGCATAACTTGTGCAGTATCTTCAAAGTCTTGTAACCATACTTCAATCGAAAGTGTATCGTCACCACTAAATTTACGAATCGAGTCTTCAATGTCACGAAAGTTTAAAGCGAACCTCGGAGTTGCTAAACTATTTCCTATACTGGCATCACTACTTCGTGCCATCACTGTAGAGTTCACTCGTTTTCCTTTGTTTCTCACATTCACTTGTTCCAATTCTACCGTTTCGCATTGATTGGCACAGCCTACCAAACTTTGTGCGTGATCGTCTTCGTTATCATCGTCTTCGCTTTCATCTGCATCGTCGTTGGCATTAAAATCAGCGTCACTCAGCAAATTTCCTTTTTTCAAATTGCAAAAAATATGCAACGCAACATTAGTTTTATTATGCGGAATGTTCAATAAATGACATATTAACACTAGATCTGCTTCTGTTAAATTATCGTTTATGTAATCAATTTTTTGAATAAATTTTTCATTTGTTTCGTCATATTCAAACCCTTTAAACTCGCGTAACCCATTTCGATTTTGTCTATCACCATTTTGTTCAAATATAAATTTATGAGGAAGCACAACATTCTCCTTTCTTTCTTTCTTCAGCATCTGCTTTATTATGTCGTATTCTGAAAGTCGCGACATTTTTCGGTTTTCTTAATTCGCGCGCGGCGCCACAATGTACATGCGTTTTCTGTTTCTCTTTTCTTCCGTTATACTTGACGTTGTTGCAAACGCAATATGATGAAATTATACTTGAAATTTTTAACTTATTAATTAGCTCACTTGTTTATAAAATGTATATTCTTTTCATACCGACTTTTTATTTTTAATTTTTATATTGTTTTTCTTTAGGTTGAGCCCCCAATTATGTGGGACTTGGGTATAAACTGTTTTGTTTAAAGTTCAAGTCACAGTTGATGTGTTAAATTCACGGTTGTTTTAATATTAAATTAAATGATTTTATTTCATAATAATATAATGTAGTTCCTTAAAATTAATTAGTACTTTAGTTTAGACTTCATGTCGTCTTAGTTAACCTTTTAATTCTTTAATATGATCGTCGTTAATTGAGCGTCAGCCTTGCTCTTTTACGTCTTTTCTCTTCGCGTCGTCAACTAGAACTCTTCTTCTTCGTTGCCAGTCCGTCGACTATCACTTGGGCCATCTGACTCAGTGTTGCCAGATCATTCCCAACATATATATTTCAAATATATACATATGACAGCTGTATCGAGCAGATCATGCTTTGGATCCTTTTTATTATGTGTGCACGAAAATGAAGAAGGCAAACAAACGACTTCATTGCCAGAGCACGAGTAAAATATATAAATATACACATATAAAGGCTGATTTTTTACCTATTATCTTTTTGGCTTACACTGGTTTAAAAAGCTGACGCACGTTTCGTGTTTTGCATCACTGTTAAACATCTTCAGTTTGGTCTATAATTCAACCATGAATCGTCTTACAAACGAACATGCGCTGCAAATTATTGCATTTTATTATCAAAATGCGTGCTCTGTTAAGAAAGTTAATCGCGCCCTTACGTAGATTGCGAACTTTAAAAAATATTGCAGCTGTATCGGACATTGTTAATGATGACCATTATTAGACCGTAATTCTTTGAAGATGATGCGAATCGTAACATAACTGTGAATGGTGAGCGTTACCGTGATATGATATTAAACTTTATCTTTGACAAAATGCAAGAGCTAACAATGGACTTATTGAGAGTGGCGAGAGAGAGGTGAACATTTTATTTTACGTTCGGGACTAGATCGCGTGGTTTAACGCCTTTAAACTATTTTGTTGTGGGGCTATGCTAAATCGAATGTCTACAGAGACAAGCCCGCTTCAAATGACGCATTGGAGGACAACATGGAAGCATTTATTCGTAAGATAACGGCTGAAATGTTGGAAAGAGAAATTGGAAATGTAAAGCGGATGGAGCATTTGACGCGGAATCACGCTAAACATTTGCATGAAATAATCTTCAAAAATTCAATTATATCCACCGCACTCTCGACTAAAATAAAGATTTCATGCATTTTTCTGAATTTTATGTGTCTTTTTTTAAAAAACTTTCATATATCTCTTAAAAAATCACCCTTTAAATCACCCTTTACAGTGACGGACCTATGATTCTATGCTTATTTATGTTAGATATTGGTTTTTAGTCTATATATAATTACCTTCATTTGGAGATGTATAAAGCTTTTTGCATATCTCATGAATGCCACCAAGTTCATTTATTTTTTCTACACCTTCTCTTCCCCGATGATCCATAAGCTCCCGTAACTGTTTGAGTGTAATTCCATATCGCGCCGGTCTTCCATCGATTGTGGCCATTGGTGACAATAACTGCGGATTTGAAATGTTATAGATCTCTGCCGTTAATAACATAATTGCTAAACAAAATTCAATGAGAGGCACGCCCAATTATAGCTGAACCAGCATGAGAAATCAGGGTATTCAAGCAGATGCTTTAACACATGATAATATAGTAAAATATCAGGGCTTTATAGCATAGCCCGTGAACATAGTAAGCTCAGCAAATACAAGCGTTTGTTTCTATTATGTTTCTTATGTTTTAGACTACAACTTTTTATACCCTTCCTACAATGACTTTGCAATGACAAGTGGTCTAAAAAGGGTATACTAGCTTTGTGCAAATGTATGTAACAGGCAGAAGGAGGCGTGGGAGACCCCATAAAGTATATATATTCTTGCTCAGGATCACTCGCCGAGTCGATTGAGTCATGTCTGTCTGTGTGAACACACACATCTCAGCTAATATTAAAGCTAGAGTTACCAAATTTGGCATGAAGGTTTCTGTATACTATACGCTAATCAAGTTTATTTCAAATGTTGTTTGCCACGCCCACCCCTGCCACAAATAAATAATATAAATTTTAAAGTCGATTTGTTAGCAGAGTTTAAATTTACCAATTTCCTACTTTGACATATACTAAGTTGATTTAAACATCTACGTATCTTCCAAATTTCAATTTAAACACAGCAGAAAGTATGAGCAGAAAGTATGAGCGTAACACCAAGTGTTTGTGCATTTTCGTTTTGAAATATCAATAAGAGACTATTCCAGAATAGATTAGCATAATTAGACTATATTATTATATTAATATTCTTATTAATTATAAACTGAATAAAAGCAATGAATATTGTGCTTTTTCGTTTTAAATACTTTGTTTGGTTTGTACACACATTCCGTCATTCTTTTCGTACTTTTGTTATATATCGCGTTACATTAATGAATTTATTGATAACTATCGTAGTCACGATACCACAAGATCATTACGCTTTCTGCATAAGTCTACACTTTTGCCAAATCAATTTATCTCGTGTAAAATGTTATCAGAAAATTATGTTTCAATCTTTAAGATTATTTCAATATTTCTTAAAACGAATGAAAGAATGCTGTGCCAAATATCTGGCTAAAATAGCAGCAAGTTAATTGTATATTATAAGTGTTTATCCGCGTGTTGTAGGTTTTGTTTGATGTTTTAGTATATTTGTTTCGTATATTTTGCATCAATGGGGGATACAGATACCAGAACATTTTGTACTTTCACGAAATATTATGCACTTTACCTTTTAAGTAATAATATATAACAATAACAAAATACAGATTACTAGAGTTTCACAGAACTTAGCAATAAACGGTACTTGTACTATATTTATTTATAAAGTGTTATGGACATGCGGGCTTACGGCAGTAAGATAAGTGAAAATCTTGACTTCTGTCAAAGCAAGTAATGACGTAGTCAAGTACGTTAATCACGCAGGTTTGTACTGCGGACAAAAATTATTATTTGTACTTTTTTTATCTCAATTATAAGTATAACGACACGAAGGTCTTCACTATAAATCGAGATATTTAAGAATATGATGAGAACATTCTTTCTCTTTATACGTATTAGGGATGACATCATAAGCTAAGCTCTCACTCATATAATAATAAAAACAGAAATCAATATTGATTGCGTCATGATTTTGACTAAAAAAAAAAGGTTACACATAACTTGCTTAGATCAGAACTCAGATGAACGAAATCCTGTTAGGCCTTTGATGCTGTACCTATATTTTTTAGTATAGAAAGCGAGTTTTACAACAGAAACTACCTACATTGTTTTAAATTTTTTAGAGAGCTGAGAGCTATATAATACAGTCGAGTATTCAGTTTTGTGATATTCGATTTTTATATGTGGTAATCGGGATATCTGAATATGTGAGAATAGGAGAGTTAAATCGCGTAAACTTACACAAACTGATACTTTCTCATACACACACATGTTAATAGTGCAAAAGCATGCGCACTGAATATTTCAACCTAGACCATCGAAAAACATTTTGGAAGTTGTGTACATTCACAATAGGTACATACATGGGAAAAGGTAAATTTCTATGCTAATTTGAAAGCATCTCTGACCCAGGGCAAGGCGCAAGAATTACGCAATTCTTGAGGGCATCATTTAACAGAATAAACACTAACTTTTTTACATAAAAGATGAATTGTTCACAGAAAGTGCATAAATTTGTATGTACGCATTGGCATTGGAATTCTTGGCTATTGGATTCGGCTTTTAATAAGACAAGGCAGAGCACATACATGTACATGTGTGAGCAGATATAATTGTGTACATATCTTTGTATATATGTATATACGAAAATGTATTTGCGCGTGAACTGAACAATTTATGTACATATGTATGTATTTTGGCATATTATCGATTGGACTGCTTAACATTCTATGCATGTTACAAGACCAGCTGCTGGATGACGAACAAGTCTCAGGCCCAGGGCACCAAATGATATCATTATTACTATTAGTACACATTAAAACACTCTATTGAAAAAACTGAGCACATTTTAAACGTATGTTTCATTGAAATCAGTGTCACAGAATACATATATACATAATGTATTGTACATACATGTATGTATGTGTAAAAAATTACTAGACTGACTGTATTGTCACGCTATGTATGTTAAGATGATGGAGAATAAATCACAGATAAAATCATATTTTTCCGGTTATAAAATAAAAAATCAATGAGGCTTAAATATTGTATGGAGTATGATTTTTTTTATATAATTTTATTAACACACTTGTTACCAGAAATTTTGCAATATTTTTTTTAACCAGCCAAATGGACAACTGGTATGGTATACACAAATTGATACAGTGTGACCAAAACTGCAAAGCAACCAAATACTGGTTCCGAATCACAAGTAGCTTGTTATTGTCATAAGTTTCAAATATAATTTAATATTTATAAATTTGTTAATTGATCAATTAAATTAGGATTGTTTATTTGTTCGGTCTAAACTGTTTTTTTATCCATTATTCATTTACATGCACTAGACAATCGAAGTGTGGCCATATCAAAGAAAATTGTAGAGTTGACACTGAAAAATATTTGAGTTTCCAATGTGTCTTCTTTTTATAAGAGCTACATATGTGCATAAATATTTATTTTTAAATTCAATATTATCCTTCATATTATCTACATTAACTTCATATATTTATGGATCAATATTAGTAGCACAGTATTATTGATTCAGGATTAGATTCTGTTTACTCACATTATTCAAATCACTTATGTTAATACGAAAATTATATTATATATTCCGGGAGCCGAGCAACTGTAGCAATACTAGATGTACTGATTTAAACTGGGCACTTGTTTGCAAATGCGGCCCATTTAAAGCTTATACTCGGATATCCCAAGTGTCAGAACAGGTAGTTAAGTTATTTGCCTCAGTTATCGCAAAACGAAGCTATCACTTGTTTGTTTGACTTGATTACGTTAGTACTGCGGCGTTACCAGTACATGAAAGATAAGCTCGTTAGACAATAGAAAAGAGGAGCTCACTCGCCTGACAGTTGCCCGTTGCTAGAGATATTCCTAAAATACATACATACATATCAATTTATTTATATCTACAGATTAATGATATCTGTCAAAATCTAACCTTATTCAAATATCTCTAGAAAAACCATAATCTTGTAAAGACTGTCTTTAGGAAAATATATTACGTGCTATTTATTTTTAATTGACTTTTTACATTTTGAAAAAATGCTTTTTTATTTAAATTTATATAAAAATACTGAAATAACCGATTTTCTGAGTTTTTTCTAGAATGCATTAAAGAGAAAGACAGCAAAAACAGAAAACAGCGGGATCTTAGAATTTATTTTCAAAGGTCCCGATGTGACTTCTCTCTTCGCAAGCAGTGGAAGCAGTTGGCGAAAAAACTAGCAGTAATTAATGTAATTAATAATATTTTTATTTTCCTTCTTTGAAATGTTGTTATTTTATGTTTAACGTAATTTTCAAATGTGTTTAGCGTCCTTCAAAACTCAAGGAAAGCTTATCGAATCAGAACAAATTTTAATTGATTATTAACATCTATATTATTTAGATAGGTTACATATTAAGTATAGTTTAGGTATAAGGTATGTTTCAGAATAAATTATTTTATTTAGGATAATTTATGTCGAGGCCCCGAACGAGCCGCATCGGTCGGATATATCATATAGCTGCATGTATAAACTATCGGCCGATTTACGGTATTATTTTTCATTTAATTATATAATAAGACGACTAAGCAGTTTACTGCAATTCTGTGCTTGGTGGATCAAACACATCGGAGACACAAAGGGTTCGTGTCATGGAAAACGAACTACTGTGAGTGTAAAAATAAAAACAAGAATTTTTGTTCTAATTTCAATTCGGAATTGCGGAAAAACTAGAGATAGCTATATGCAGCTTTTGCAATTAGTTCGTTTTTTCTTAATTTAATAGGTCACAGGCATAAAAAATGTAAGCCTTGGAAAAGGCTCCAAGTTCTGCGCATTCTTTTTAGTATCATTCACTTTTATTAGATGGCCGTTTTTTAAAAAATTCATGGTTTAGGCCATGGATTTTAAAAAAATTCATGGTCTATTGTGTTTGTCAGAACGGAAATGTGCGTAACAGGCAGAAGGAGGCATCTCCAACCCCATAAACTATATATATTATGAATCAGTATCAGTAGCCGAGTCGATTGAGCCATGTCTGTCTGTCCGTCTGACCGTCTGTCTGTCTGTATGAACACCTGGATCTCAGAAACTATAAGAGCTAGAGTCATCAAATTTTGTGACAACATACGTATATATTGCAGTTTCTCAAAGTTTTTTTGAAATTTGGACACGCCCCTTCCCGCCTCTGAAAATGAGTAATAACTATAAAAACTATATACACTATGTTAACACAACCCCACAAAAAAAAAGTTTGTCATGATCTGGGTATGCGGCATATGCAGTTATATGTATTTTGGGTCGCTGAATCCGAATTTCGACATAACCTCAAACAACTGAGAAACCTTTGGATATCCCCCAAAAGATATAGAATCGTGATCTGGGCATGCGATATATGTTTTAACATGTATTTTGTCCTTCTAAGTCCGTATCCGAAGAACAATGACTTTATTACTTAAAATCCAATTTACAACTGATCACCCTAAGCTGTCCCTACTAACAAGCTGTGAGTCTTGGCTGTGAGCTGCGCTGCCCTTGGTGGCAGAGGGTCGACGTCGACTTCGCTGCTTCCAATAGGCCACGATATCGGCTGATGTCTTGTTGGTCGAATTGTTGCAGTCTTCTTGTAATCACATGCATTGGTGGGAGCGGAAGCAGTTGCCAAACAGATTCTTAGAATTCAGCTTGGCAGCTCGGCGCGTGCAGGAAATTATGCAGATGCTGAGCTTGCAGATTGGAATTTCCGTACTGGAGTTCATTATTCTAGATTGCAGCATTTTAGTTGTTAACTTATACATTAAAAAAAAATTCTTATAATATCGTATCTTAACATCACAGGGTGGGGAATATTTTTAAGGATTACAAAACACTATATTTTGATATAGTGAAGTAGGAATAATTGTCTTGGCAAGCCTTGCCGTTTTGAAAAACCATGCCCTCCCCCGGGATTCGAACCCGGAACCTGTGTAATAGTCAAACGCATCAGACGACTCAACTACAGGGGTCGGCATTATATAAATTTAATTTTTTTTTTTTTTTTATGTTTTATTTTTTTTTTGTGTTTTTTATTTAGGATTTGATGCTGTTCACTCACATTATTCAAATCACTTATGTGTAGTGGCGCTTGTCGCTATAAAGAGACAAAAAACCAAATGGGAAAAGAAGAGCGAATAACATTACAGGAACTGCCTGAAAGTAGGCAATGACTTTTGTTTTATATATAGTAGTAGACGGCGACTACCTAAAATGTTATGTGCAATGCACCAAAATAGTAGTATGCCATTACATCGTTGAGTACATGCTAAGATTTAAATAAAAATTTTTAGTTAGTATATCTTTCATACCAGAAAGTTCCCAAACTGGTTTTATTATTTTATCTTTCGATAAATTAATGCCGATATAAATATCGAAGGGCTGGTTGACTTTCCAGCGGCACAATGACTCAGCATGAAGATAACGTCATCCTGACAGTCTGTGCCGTTGCAAAAGGCAAGCGGAGGTTTCTTGCTCAGTCGAGTCCTCAGCTCGGTCTATTTGCCGCCCGATCGTTAACCCATTCACTTGATTCCGCGACCCTACAGTGGTCGTCGAATACTCTACCTAGGAAAAAGAGAGTAGGATCCGTTGCTAGTCCAACTGATATTAATCAGGTAATAATGAGAATAATTTTCTTGCCAATTAAGGGAGTTTCTTATCCTTGTTCCTTTCTTTTTTTCAAACCCTGCAGCTAGCGCAATTGCCAACTTGCGACAACTGAAAAAGAGTATTTTGCAATCGCAACTTACTGCTTCTTCCCCACATTCTGCCTTTGCGCCGCTCTTCGCTTCGAACAACCTATACAGCAGTTGTTTCGAGAAACGCGTAGCGGGCAGAAGCCCAGCAAGCCCGGGGCTGAGGAAAGTGCCGATTTTTTTTATGTGGTAGAAACCAGTGAAGTGGCGGAAAATGGTACTTAGTATTGGTGGAAAATTAAATTGAGTGATCCCAATAAAGAAAAAGAAAACTCTTCAAACGAAGACGATATGCAGTGAGAACCAGTGACAAGGGAAAAGCAACAAAAGTTTTTGACCTTTGCCCCGATCGTCCCGTGGTCTTTGGCAGGCAATTCACTAAGAATAGCTAATACGCCAATACCTAGTTTGGCCAGGCCAACATACCTCAATTAATGCCTATAATATAACCCATCCAATTTTTTTTTGGTTTTTTTGTTAATAACCCAACCCAATGAAGTGTGAGAGAATGAGGTAGGAGACGAATATGTCAGCAAAGTAAAATAATTAAAAGAAGTGAACAACACCAAATAAAATAAATGTGAAAATATTTAATATTTCCGTGAAAAAAACCAACAACCAGAAAAAAAGATAAAATAACGAAAAATCCCCAAATACACACCTCCGCATTACAAAGAAAGAAAAAAAATAATACCAAAAAAGCAACTTTAGGAAGTGCAATTAACCTCAAAAGTGACAAAAAAATGTGTGGTTTGGCCCATAGTCCAACGTGTGCCCGCCCACGCATTCTCTCGTAGCCGCATCTTCGCCGAAAGCGCTTTCGTCGATGGACCGCCGTTACATTGGTAAGTCACAGTACTCTTTTTTCTTATCTACTTTTGATTGTTGCTAATTGTTCCGAGTTAATATGCGAATGGTGCATACTCTTACCTAACTTATTATATTAATGTTAAAATTAGAAAAAAAAAGAGAACATTGAAAAGAAAAGAGAAAAAAATTAAATAAAAGAAAAACATGAATAAAAATAATTAACCACGTTAACATTAAATATACCTTAAAAACGCAAAAATAACTTAATTCATTTACATTATATATATACTATTTATATCCATACATACATGCCGTATTATTCCTCCCCAGCTTCATTCTCACAATTCTCTCAGTATTTCTTTTATATAATGTCATTTAAATAAAGAATTACAAAAAAAAATAAAAGCAACTACAATTTAATAGGATAATAATGAATAGATACTATGTTTACTTTTATTAATAAATTGTTAAATTAATGAAATGAACTCCTGCTAGACTTTTTATTAGGGTCATGCTTCGTCGAAACAGGGTAGGGTATTAGCTGATCGACTCGATCGTAGGGACCATTTAGGAAAATATCACAAACACGGATGAAATGGTCATGGTAGGGCGGGCAACTGAAACAGCTGGACAACAACACCAGCAAACAGCATGATCGAGCCGAAGTCAGTTTAGTCAGCTATTTTTAATTCTATTCCTCTTCCTCTCATCTTCTTCGTTTACACTCCTCTCTTATACTGTCCCCTTTCCTGTCTATGCAGATGCATTCGATCTCAATTTACTCCAGCACGCGAATTCAAATTGTTATATTGTAGGTTCAGCCAGCAAATACTCTCAGCACCAAAACTTAGGTAACCCCCCCACTTCTCTCACCCGAAGCCTAGCCGGATTCATCGCGTGCAGTGCTGCAGGGTAGCGACCATCAGCTGGTTCGGAAATATGTCGCTATTTCCACGTAAACTGTTACAAAAGATAATTTGTGGCGCCCAACATGTCGGCCAGAAACCGGCAAGCCGATTTTAAAAAAATTCAATGAATATTAGTCATCATCATCTTACGACTTATTAGTTCGAATGCATTCTGTTATTTATTCCTTTTGTTTTCTTTCTTTTCTGTTTTTCTTCCCCTCTTCTTGTTGAAAGATAAGCGTATAAACGAATAAACGCTTTCACTCGTATCTATGTGTCTGGATAGCAGATGTGTTCCAAACACATACGCACCGACCGTGATGCGATAAGGAAGTTCTGTTGTTTTATTCTTTACGTTTACTTTCCACTTTCGTATTCTAAACGATCTGGATAGCAGATAATTTCTGATAATGATGCTCCGACGTTATTAAGATGCGAAAGCTTTTTGTTCTTTCTCTTATACTTTCTTATGTCAAAGAGTCTGGATAGCGGACGCATTAGTTTCTGATAACTACGCTCCGACCTTGAGACGATAAGAAAGCTATTTTTGTTATGTTCCTCTCTCTCGCTTCCTACTTTCGCATTCTAAACAATCTGGATAGCAGATAATTTCTGATAATGATGCTCCGACGTTATTAAGATGCGAAAGCTTTTTGTTCTTTCTCTTTCTCTTATACTTTCTTATGTCAAAGAGTCTGGATAGCGGACGCATTTGTTTCTAATAACTACGCTCCGACCTTGAGGCGATAAGAAAGCTATTTTTGTTATGTTCCTCTCTCTCGCTTCCTACTTTTGCATTCTAAACGATCTGGAAAGCAGATAATTTCTGATAATGATGCTCCGACGTTATTAAGATGCGAAAGCTTTTTGTTTTTTTCTCATTCTTCTTCTTCTAGTTGTGAAAGTGTGGCTGGATTATTGCGTGGGTATTGAACTACTAAAATACCGCCATACTATATAAATTCACAACTTTTCTGAGCACTCTAAATTAGACTAAAGCAAATATACCTACCGGAAAACAAAAAACGAAAGCATGACCCTGTTATTATATATGTTACATATCGAAACAAATTATTTTTGAAATTTTTCGCAAATCATTATATATATACTTATTTAACTTTTGTTTGTAGTTTTAGTTAAGTTTTACAATATGCCAGTTGGTCGTAGTCCAGGGGAAACTCCTAGGGAAGAACCAAGTGACGAATTGCCCACAGGTTCCAGACAGACTAGTCTTACCCAAATGCAGACTAGAGGTAGAGCAGCAAGAATGGAAACCGAAAAACAGTCTGATAGGCAACCGTCGGTAGGCGAGTCTCAAACCAGCCGCCAGGATACTGGCTCTGATAGTGACAGACTAGCCTTGCTGATTACGCAGGCATTGTCAGACGCTACGCGCAGGCAAACGGATGCACTTGCTGAGTTTTCCATACGGCAAACTCAGCTTATGAATAGCATAGAGTTAGGATTTCAACGGTTGTTAACTCAGACACCGGTCCCCACTGGATCAGTACCAGCCATTGTGACTCCTTCGAGTCAACATAGTAGCCAACCTCGTGTTACCCGGAATAACACACCGAGTGACACGACGGATTTTAGGCCAGATCGCATAGGTCAAATTATGGCTAATTGGAAGTTGAGATTTACTGGAAAAGGGCATCTTTCAGTAGATGATTTTATCTACAGAGCCGAAGCCATGACAAGACAAACTTTAGAAAGCAACTTTGAACTGTTAGCAAGATATTCCTGCAACTTATTTGAGGGCAGCGCGGCCGAGTGGTTTTGGAGATACCACAAAGGCGTCCATGAGTTAAGATGGCCAGATCTGTGCGAAGCTTTAAAAACACAATTTAAAGATGCACGCACAGATCGTGACATTCAAGCCGCTATCGATCGCCGTAAGCAAAAGCCGCACGAGTGTTTCGACGAATATTCACAGTCTGTAGCCGCTATGGCTGATCATCTGTCCGCACCGTTGACAGACTCGTATATGATGGGGGTGCTTCGAGCAAATCTGTTACCGGAAATTCAACACGAATTGCTACATGTTCCCATTAACAGCGTTGCCGAGTTGCGTCAAGCCGTACGTAGGCATGAAATATTTAAACAACAAATGTCTAGGATGCCGAATTTTAGTACTAGACCTGGTCAGAAAAAGATAGTCAGCGAGTTATCTGAACAATTAGCTAGCGAATCTGAGAGCGAAGTAAGCGCAGAGGCAGATGAAGTTGCAGCAATTGAGCTTGAGTGCTGGAATTGCTCGGGAAAAGGCCACAGATACCACGACTGTACAGAAGAAAGGCGCATTTTTTGTTATGGTTGCGGAAGGCCTGATACTTATAAGCCAAGTTGTCCGAAATGTCAAAATCAAAAAAACTTGGGGACTCGAGCACCAGTCAACAGTGCTCGGAAAAAGTATTTGTAGACCGACACAACAGCACAGCTTTGAAGGATACTCCGGAAAAGCATACCCAGCCAGAACATTTAAGTTTACCTGACGTTCAGAATATATCCTCAGATATTACTAGTTCCCGAAACAAAATATTCGCAAATGAAATTAGCAAGGCCTCACGATCACGTCTTCGTCGCAAAGAATATACAAGAATGCAACGGCACGAGCGTGCGAAATTAGTTTCTGCCATTGTAGAAAATCCATTAGACGTTAGACCATACGCAGAGGTGACCATATTGGGAAGTAAATACACCGGACTACTTGACACCGGAGCCTCAATCAGCTGTATAGGAGGAGACTTGGCTAAAAAGTTTATGAATGGCCATGATGCGTACAAGCCCTTGTCATGCGCAGTGAAAACGGCCGATGGGAAGTCGCAAGAGATTGTAGGAAGATTAACTACTAAAGTAGGTTTTAAAACTAGAGTACGAGATCTTTCTTTTTATATTGTACCGTCGCTATCTCAAAGTCTTTATCTAGGTATAGACTTTTGGAAAACTTTCGACTTGCTCCCTTTTTGTTTCCAGCAGACTGAACTGTCATCATTAGATGACCCCCTAATACGATCTTTATCTGATAAGCAGAGACAACAGTTAGAAGATACGATCGCCTTATTTCCTTCGTTTGCCAAAAAGGTTTAGGGCGTACCACAATACTTTCCCACAGTATCGATGTTTCCGATGCGAGCCCGATCAAGCAAAGACATTTCCCTGTATCTCCAGCCATCGAAAAACTAATGTACGAGGAACTTGACCGAATGCTGGCTTTGGGAGTCATTGAAGAATCCAACAGTGCGTGGTCTTCCCCTGTAGTTCTGGTGCGCAAGCCAGGAAAAGTCAGGCTCTGCTTAGATAGCAGAAAGGTTAACGCAGTTACGGTCAAGGATGCTTATCCGATGCCATTTATTGACGGAATTTTAAGCCGTCTGCCTAAAGCTGAATTTATTTCGAGCATTGACTTAAAGGATGCTTTTTGGCAAATCCCGCTTGAACCTAATTCTAGGGACAAGACTGCGTTTACCGTACCTGGTCGACCCTTGTATCAGTTCACCGTAATGCCATTTGGGCTTTGCAATGCGCCGCAAACAATGTCTAAGCTAATGGACCGAATCATTCCAGCGCAGCTGCGCAGGGAAGTCTTTATATATCTGGATGATCTGTTAGTAGTGTCCGAATCGTTTGAACGACACATTGAAATACTGGGTGAACTAGCAACTCAATTGAATAAATCGGGATTGACCATAAACGTACACAAAAGTAAATTTTGCCTCCTTGAAGTGCAATATCTCGGACACATAGTAGGCCATGGCACGATCGCAACAGATCCTGAAAAATTATCAGCCATAGTAGATTTTCCAGTACCAAGATCGGTAAAACAGCTCCGTAGATTCCTAGGCATGACCGGGTGGTATCACAAGTTTATTAGAAATTATGCTACCATTGCTTCACCTCTAACAGATGCTCTCAAACAAAAGAAAAAGTTTGAATGGTCCGAGGAAGCTCATAAAGCATTTGAATTTTTAAAAAAGCAAATGTGTGACGCTCCTGTGCTACACAGTCCCAATTTCGAAGCCGAATTTTACCTTCACTGTGACGCCAGTCACACAGGTGTAGGAGGTGTACTCGTACAGTTAAATACAGAAGGCGATGAAGTCCCCATTGCATTTATGTCACGTAAACTTAACCAATGCCAAAGAAATTATTCGGTAACAGAGAAGGAGTGCTTGGCAGCCATTCTGGCGTTAAAGAAATTCAGAGCATACGTGGAAGGGCAAAAATTCACCATTGTCACGGATCATGCTTCACTTAAGTGGCTGATGTCTCAAACAGATTTAAGCAGCCGACTAGCACGATGGGCTCTTAAGTTGCAGGGGTTTAGTTTTGACATAAAACACCGCAAAGGAAGCCAAAATGTCGTTCCTGATGCCCTTTCAAGGACCTTTACTGAGGATCTAGCCACCATTGACTTAGATGAGTTTATAGATTTAAATGCAGATTCCTTTAAGAGTAGTGAATACGAAGAATTGATAAGGCAGATTCAGCAAAACGGTAGTAAATTACCAGACGTAAAAGTCGTAGATGGCAAAGTGTACCGGAGAATGGAACATGCCACCGACGACCGAATTTGTGATGACATGGTATGGAAAATCTGGCTACCAAAATCGATGATACCGATAGCCTTGCAATTAGGACATGATCACCCCTTGGCATCGCACTGCGGGATAAACAAGACCTTAGAAAGACTTCGAAGATACTATTTTTGGCCCAATCTCGTTACCGATGTTAGAACATACATTAACAACTGCGAAATCTGTAGATGCACAAAGCATCCAAACCACAGCTTAAAACCCATTCTTAGCAAGACTGGCGAAACGCAACGATTTTTCCAAAAACTTTACGTAGATTTCTTGGGTCCCTACCCGCGTTCACGATCTGGCCACGTAGGAGTTTTTGTAGTCGTAGACCATTTTACAAAATTCCCATTTTTGAAGCCTGTAAAGAAATTTACTGCCGAAGCAATTTTGAAGTATGTGGAAGAGGACTTGCTACATTGTTTTGGAATACCGGAAGTAGTAGTTTCCGACAACGGTGTTCAATTTAAATCGCATGCCTTCAATAACTTATTAAAAAAATATAACATTGGCCACTCTTATACCGCAATATACGCCCCTCAAGGAAACGTTTCAGAAAGGGTTAATCGATCTGTGATTGCAGCCATAAAAGCCTATATAAGTCCAAGTCAAAATAATTGGGATGAGCAGCTGAGCAAAATTTGCTGTTCGCTTCGCTCTAGTTTTCATACGGCTGTTAACACCACTCCTTATAGGTTAACTTTTGGACAGCATATGATCACCAACGGATCCACATATAAGATGTTGAAAAGGCTAGAAATGTTGGAGGATCGCTCCGTTTGTTTTAATAGGGATGATAGCTTCAATATCGAACGCAAAAAGGCAAAAGAAACCATGGAAAAGCAACATAAAAGGAATGAGAATACCTATAATTTGCGAGCGCGTGCCGTATCTTTCGTCGACGGGCAGGAAGTGTATCGTAGAAATTTTTCGCAAAGCAACTTTGCAATGGGATATAATGCGAAACTAGCCCCAAGCTTTATAAAATCCCGAATAAGGCGTAAGTTAGGGGACACTTATTACGAAGTAGAAGATTTGAATGGCCGCTATGTAGGAAAATTCCATGCCAAAGACCTCAAGCAGTAAACAGGCTGACAATTAGCATTTCCGCTCCAAGCGTGGATCCCACACTTAAAGGTTTTCCCTCTAAGGTGTGATCTTGGTGGGGGGGATTTGTAGTGGCGCTTGTCGCTATAAAGAGACAAAAAAACCAAATGGGAAAAGAAGAGCGAATAACATTACAGGAACTGCCTGAAAATAGGCAATGACTTTTGTTTTATATATAGTAGTAGACGGCGACTACCTAAAATGTTATGTGCAATGCACCAAAATAGTAGTATGCCATTACATCGTTGAGTACATGCTAAGATTTAAATAAAAATTTTTAGTTAGTATATCTTTCATACCAGAAAGTTCCCAAACTGGTTTTATTATTTTATCTTTCGATAAATTAATGCCGATATAAATATCGAAGGGCTGGTTGACTTTCCAGCGGCACAATGACTCAGCATGAAGATAACGTCATCCTGACAGTCTGTGCCGTTGCAAAAGGCAAGCGGAGGTTTCTTGCTCAGTCGAGTCCTCAGCTCGGTCTATTTGCCGCCCGATCGTTAACCCATTCACTTGATTCCGCGACCCTACAGTGGTCGTCGAATACTCTACCTAGGAAAAAGAGAGTAGGATCCGTTGCTAGTCCAACTGATATTAATCAGGTAATAATGAGAATAATTTTCTTGCCAATTAAGGGAGTTTCTTATCCTTGTTCCTTTCTTTTTTTCAAACCCTGCAGCTAGCGCAATTGCCAACTTGCGACAACTGAAAAAGAGTATTTTGCAATCGCAACTTACTGCTTCTTCCCCACATTCTGCCTTTGCGCCGCTCTTCGCTTCGAACAACCTATACAGCAGTTGTTTCGAGAAACGCGTAGCGGGCAGAAGCCCAGCAAGCCCGGGGCTGAGGAAAGTGCCGATTTTTTTTATGTGGTAGAAACCAGTGAAGTGGCGGAAAATGGTACTTAGTATTGGTGGAAAATTAAATTGAGTGATCCCAATAAAGAAAAAGAAAACTCTTCAAACGAAGACGATATGCAGTGAGAACCAGTGACAAGGGAAAAGCAACAAAAGTTTTTGACCTTTGCCCCGATCGTCCCGTGGTCTTTGGCAGGCAATTCACTAAGAATAGCTAATACGCCAATACCTAGTTTGGCCAGGCCAACATACCTCAATTAATGCGCAAGCCTATAATATAACCCATCCAATTTTTTTTTTGATTTTTTTGTTAATAACCCAACCCAATGAAGTGTGAGAGAATGAGGTAGGAGACGAATATGTCAGCAAAGTAAAATAATTAAAAGAAGTGAACAACACCAAATAAAATAAATGTGAAAATATTTAATGTTTCCGTGAAAAAAACCAACAAACAGAAAAAAGATAAAATAACGAAAAATCCCCAAATACACACCTCCGCATTACAAAAAAAAAAGAAAAAAAAATAATACCAATAAAGCAACTTTAGGAAGTGCAATTAACCTCAAAAGTGACAAAAAAATGTGTGGTTTGGCCCATAGTCCAACGTGTGCCCGCCCACGCATTCTCTCGTAGCCGCATCTTCGCCGAAAGCGCTTTCGTCGATGGACCGCCGTTACATTGGTAAGTCACAGTACTCTTTTTTCTTATCTACTTTTGATTGTTGCTAATTGGTCCGAGTTAATATGCGAATGGTGCATACACTTACCTAAATTATTATATTAATGTTAAAATTAGAAAAAAAGAAGAGAACATTGAAAAGAAAAGAGAAAAAAATTAAATAAAAGAAAAACATGAATAAAAATAATTAACCACGTTAACATTAAATATACCTTAAAAACGCAAAAATAACTTAATTCATTTATATATACTATTTATATCCATACATACATGCCGTATTATTCCTCCCCAGCTTCATTCTCACAATTCTCTCAGTATTTCTTTTATATAATGTCATTTAAATAAATAATTACCAAAAAAATAAAAACAACTACAATTTAATAGGATAATAATGAATAGATACTATGTTTACTTTTATTAATAAATTGTTAAATTAATGAAATGAACTCCTGCTAGACTTTTTATTAGGGTCATGCTTCGTCGAAACAGGGTAGGGTATTAGCTGATCGACTCGATCGTAGGGACCATTTAGGAAAATATCACAAACACGGATGAAATGGTCATGGTAGGGCGGGCAACTGAAACAGCTGGACAACAACACCAGCAAACAGCATGATCGAGCCGAAGTCAGTTTAGTCAGCTATTTTTAATTCTATTCCTCTTCCTCTCATCTTCTTCGTTTACACTCCTCTCCTTATACTGTCCCCTTTCCTGTCTATGCAGATGCATTCGATCTCAATTTACTCCAGCACGCGAATTCAAATTGTTATATTGTAGGTTCAGCCAGCAAATACTCTCAGCACCAAAACTTAGGTAACCCCCCCACTTCTCTCACCCGAAGCCTAGCCGGATTCATCGCGTGCAGTGCTGCAGGGTAGCGACCATCAGCTGGTTCGGAAATATGTCGCTATTTCCACGTAAACTGTTACATATGTTAATATGAAAATTATATTATATATTCCTGGAGCCGAACAACTGTAGCAATACTAGATGTACTGATTTAAACTGGGCACTTGTTTGCAAATACAGCCCATTTAAAGCTTTTACTCGCATATCCCAAGTGACAGAACAGGTAGTTAAATTATTTGTCTCAGTTATCGCAAAACGAAGCTCGTTTGTTTGACTTGATTGCGTTAGTACTGCGGCGTTCAAATGTCTAGATGAGACTTCCCTCTCCGTTTTCTATAAATCGATGTTTGCAAGAAAAATGAAAATCAATACCACTTTATTCTTTTTTTTTTAAAAGGAGTGCTAATTTTCAACTAAACAATATTTATTAAAGCACTATATAGCAGTGCCATTTTTTTTTATTTAAATACTATATAATAGTGCCATTTTTTGCTCGTTCCGCGTTTTCGATTTCTGCAGTTATTTCTTGCGTGGTTGCAACATCAACTTCAACTTTTGTTACCGTTTTTCAAACCGCTTTTACAACACGTTGTGTTCATTAAGTATTGATATTATATGAGTACTAGCACTAAGCAAAGAACACATAGAGACCTCAAACAGTGTCAGAGCTGTTGGAGGCTGATTTTTCGATCCTGCCATCCCAGAGCCCGAAGCATGCTCAGCTGCACGCTCGGCTGGGGTAGCTGGCTGTTCGGCTGGGACGGCTGCATGTTCGGCTCTCTGTACAAACAGCGCATACCATCAAAACTGCTTCAGTCGCACAAGTGATTATCTTGCGGCGAAAATTTTAAAACTTTCGAAAACATGTGGCTTGTTCTATGAGGATAATTTTATTTAGTAATTACATATTTACGTATTCACAATTTTTTATTTCAATTCTCAATTTTTGTCAATATTCGTAAACTCATATACAAAAAAAAAATTATAATTATCACAACTTTTTTTGATATTATAATTTTGCTTTACAAAATATAATATAATTATGAATATTCAATCCATCTTTTCAAAAATTAAACATAAATACACATTTTTTCTGATGCTAAAATTATTGCCGCCAAATTACTATTTTGGGTCACTGTAATTCGGTCTCATCTTTCGATGACAAAGACAAAAACAAACACAGTTGATTTCATGCTGGCCAGGCCCGTAGCTAAGAATGTCCGGGATCTGCAGTGCACAAGGGCCCTCAACTGACAGGGAGTCCAGCTACCAAACATAGATAGGGTTTTAATGGAGATATATTTGGAAAATTCAATTCCTTATGTAAACATACATATATACATATATTCAATAAGTAAAGTTATTAAACTAAGGACCCCTGAGAAGTTTTAAACAAGGGCCCTTGTTACGGCCCTGTGCCTCAGTCTCTTGGCTCTTGACAATGATAAAATTGAAATCAGGCTGCCAGTGCACTAGCCGAAGCATTTGCCTGTTGTTGATTGTGCCATCGATTTCTGCTCAAGTTCTACTCACTTGTGTTGGTAAACAACCGCTCGTGCTGCCGGTTTTATCACTTTATCCAATTTTAATACTATACGATTTTTGGTTGGTGTAATGGGGGGGGGGGCTATGACCCAGATAGCCCAACTAAGCAGTTTACTGCAATTCAGTGCTTGGTGGATCAAACACATTGGCGACAGAAAGGGTTCGTGTCTTGGAAAACGAACTTCGTGAGTGCAAAAACCAGCTGTCTTTTACTTCGAATTTTTGTTTTATTTTCAATTCGGAATTGCGGAAAAACTAGAGATGGCGACATGCGCGTCATTTTCAATTACTTCGGTTTTTCTTCATTTAATATGTCACAGTCATACAAAAGTTTACGCCTTGGAAAAGGTTGCAAAGTTTTGCGCGTTATCTTTAGTATAATTTACTTTTATTAGACGGCCCCTTTTTGCAAAACGCCCTCTTGTTCGAAAAACGGTTTATCTGTTTTTTGTAGCATACTATCGAATATCTCATCGTTCTGACACAAATTAAGGTAACTGGTTAGTGTCAGAACGATGAGATATTCGATGCTGCTACTGCTTTTTCGTTTCAGCCGCCCCCGATTTGTACCGTTTAGTTCAGACTTAATTCGTTTGAACTAATCTACAAACTAAACTAACAAATTAAGCCCCCGATTTTAGTTCATTGGTCTTTTGTTCTTTATGGTTCTCGAGTCTTTTGTTCTTTCGAGTCTTTAGTTCGTTCGTCAAAATCTTGTTCTTACCATTGCTGAAAAGACGAAACGACGAAAATGCGAAAAGGCGAAAAGACGAAAAGACAGTAAGACAGACAGATAGACAGACTAACAGACTGACGAAAAGCCCAGTTGCCAATTTAAAAAAAAAATTATTTCTAATTATTTCAGTAGAGACTGCGGCTGAACGCAATTACCTATGAATACTAAAAGTAAACAAATTAAATTAAAGAATGCTTGAAAATAAAAGGTAAATATGTGCCCTCAACACCGATTTTTAAAAAATTTTTTTATAGGTAGGGCTGTATTTATGAATTTAGGTGGACTCTTCTAGTTTTTTTAAATGGAATTTTGAAAATAATTAAATTTACATGTACTTAATTCAAAATTCGCGATACTTTTTGAACACACCTCGTATGATGGCGAAACTCCGACTTCAACTTTTATTACCGCTTTTCAAACCGTTTTTACAACACGCAGTGTTCACTAACGATCAATATTATATGAGTACCGATGAGCTATCGGTAGCGATGAGCTATCGAAAATATACACAAATTGTATCGCATTTTTCTATTGATTGTGCCATCGATTGCTGCTCCAGCTCTACTCACTTGTGTTGGTAAGCAACAGCTCGTTACGATATTTCGCGTTTTATTTTTCCATGGCTTATGGGGGCTACAGCCCCCATAGCCCCCCCTAGATCCACCACTGTTTGTAACTTTGTTATGTACTGCTTTTTACCGGCTAGCTCAGCAGCACTTGGGGAGGGGTTTTTCACACAAGCCCTGCAGTCCGCACAAAATATCGATAATCATCGGTACTACACAAAAACGTAAACAAACCAAAATGCATATAAAGTACACATTCTAACACATTTTAATTTGTTTACAGGCAAAAAAAAATACTCTACGGGGGACAGCCATGTCACTCAGCCATGTGATGCTCCTGCTCCTAACGACAACAACAGCCATTGGTGACAGCCAAGTCACCGCGCACCCACCCAGCCATGTGATGCTCCTGCTCAGGAGTTTCGGAGCATCACCCAAGTCGGCCAGGCCGTTCCTGGCCAACTAAGGCCGCCCCATCTCCCCTAAAAAGGTAATTTAGCAACTCATTTAAATTCTATATTCTTTTACATTTATTTATAATATCCTAATCCTATTATCTTCCTACCCCCGTAGACCTAACATGCAAAAACAACTAACTAACTAACATGCAAAAACAACTAACTGCACTGGCGGGACAACTATTTTTAATGGGCCCTGCGGATCCCCGCAAGGAACAGACTCACCAGAGCAGGTAGGTGTTGAGCCGAGAGAGAGTGGTCCAGGAATTGTTGCTTCTGTACACACACAAAAATATCGGTTTAGTAAAGTTATAATTATACAACAAAAAATCTAACACGCACTTAATTGTTTTGCAGAATTTGACTGCGCCGACCGCTCGCTCGATTTCTACTGAGGGAGTCGGCCGTCCTTGAGAGAGATGCTGGCGGTCATATGCCTTGGCATTCGGGCATCTTCCGACGGTTCAAACGGCGCTTGACAAAACGGGAACCTTGGGTCAGCAACCGATCTGGCTGTTAACAGACCCAAGGTCTCGCTTAGGCTCGCACTGCTTGCTCCGTTAGCAGATGTTGCTTATACCACGGCAGCTGTGTTCATCGATATAGGTCTATCGATACTCGAAATGAACACAGCCGATTCCCAGAATGCAACAGCACCCTAGATTTCGATCGGCGTAATAGATCCCGCGAAGCGAAGAAATCATTGGGGCATTCTGTATTCGCTGGGCCGGCAAACATCTTGCCAAGCAGTCCAACAGGCGCACAACGCGGGGCACCACTCTCTCACCACTAGATTTAACCTGAGAGTCTGCTTTCCCGGTGAGTACATGGTGCGCGTCGTTGTTGATTCGTTAAGCATCTCTTCCTATTTCAGGGTCGGCAATTGTCTTTCCTTGGGCACTCGAAGTCAGCGATACTTCATGCGCGTATGTGATATATTATAACCATTTTGTCGCTGTGTGCCATACCGTCCATTTCATGTTCGCACATGGACCTCAACTTCCGAGCTAATATGTAACATTTGCCGTTCAGGAAAAGATGATGGCCGAAAACGGTGAAGAACGGCGTTTCCCCTGTCGCTGTATGGATCGAGTTCCGAATAGCGACTTCTATTTCCGGCAAGTGCGCGTCCCACTCCCGGTGATCCTCCTACAGGTAACTATGGATCGCCGACAATACGCTGCGGTTCACTCTTTCCGCTGCGTTGCTCGATGGTGAGTACACTGGTGTCTTCATGTGCCTTATTCCAAAGTCCATAACCATCTCTTCGAATATTTTAGATGCGAACTGTTTTCCGTTATCCGAATGGATAACCTCGGGCACGGCAAACTTGATGAACACCTCATGGACTAGGAACTCTATAAGGTGCGCTGCAGATGCCTCTCGCATAGAGTTGCAAAACCATCGATGGAACCATCGATGTTATCGATGGTTGAGAATTCGTGAAACCATCGATATATTTTTTCATCATCGATATATCGCACAAATGCTGGCGACGCTGAAGCACACTGGTGACGCTTATACACATGAAAGTTATTTTCGCAAAAAATTGTATTTTATATTATTTCTTATTTATATTTTTTCGATATAATGCACATTTAACTTTCCGGACTATATAATGGACAAATTTTTGCAAGGTAATTCACAGCAAGCAGCAGTTGTAGCATTCTTCTAAAATTATTGTTTTGCATTTTAGATAACGGAAAATCTTCGCCATCTTCTGCAGAGCCGCCATGCAAGCGCAAGAAAGTGACTTCAGATGTTTGGCAATATTTCGATAAGAAAGACAATATGTTTGCCAAATGTCGACTTTGTGGAAACACCTACAAGACGTCGGGAAATACATCAAATTTGTCAGAACATATAAAGCGCATTCATCCAATGGCAACAGCTGTAAGTACAGATAAAGTGGCAAAAATTGACGAATTTGTAAGCCGGTCTGAAGTGTACGCCCCCACATCAATTAAAAAGCAGTTATTTGACAAAGGCCTTGTCAAAATGATATCCAAAGATGCTGAACCATTCAACATCGTCAACCGTGAGGGCTTCCGGGAGTTTGTACATCTACTGGATCCAAAATATGTCTTGCCCAGTAGAACAACACTTCAACATGTACATACGAAAAATCTGTATGAAATAACTTTTCAAAAATTGAAGAGCAAATTGGATTCAGTTGAATATTGTTCAATAACAACTGATTGTTGGACGTCCCGTGCGAACACGAGTTATCTGACGGTTACGTGCCATTTTATTGACGATTTTAAACTAAAAACTGCTGTGCTGGCAACACAGCCACTTATTGATGAAACAAATCATTGCAGCAATAATATTGCTGAAATTTTAAAAAACATTTGTGACGATTATGCAAAATTAAAAAGTGCGCAAAATACTCCCAAGCCGTTGAGTCTCATCCAGGAAGTACCTACGCGATGGAACAGCGCTTTGTACATGCTCAGACGAGTCCTGCTTCTAAGAGAAACAATTTGTGCAGTATTGCTTAAAAGTTCCAAGGCACCATTGCCTTTAAATGATGATCAATTTGCTTCAATCAAAGATATATGTACGATTTTAGACCTATTTGAAACAGCGACTGTGAACACAAAAAATATAACGGTTTCTTTAATTATTCCAACCGTATTGGGAATAATAATTGCTTTGGAGAGAGTTGAGCATCAAATGCAGACGACTGTAGGGGTCGAAATCTGTTCATTTTTGGCAATCAGACTTAAGGTAAGACTGTCACCATACGAGAACAGAACAAATGCACGGCTGGCAACGATGCTAGATCGCAGATTTAAAAAACAGGGATTTCTCAACCCGGCCAATGCAGAACAAGCTTTATTAGCATTGCAAAATGAAATAACGGCTTTTTTTAATGCTGAATTACAAAATACTTTTTCGGATGAGGAACCAATAGAAACGACGCCACCCAACACAAATCTTTACAGTTTTGTGTCGGAGAAAGTTAACCGCCAAGTCAAATCAAACAGATCTGACGCAATCATGGAGGTGCGTCAATACATGGATCAGCGAAATGCAGCGCAAGGCGAAGATCCATTAGAATATTGGAAGGTAAATTTTTCCACATCAATTTTTTATTTCTTTATTTTATTTTATATATATTATTATTTATTATAGAATTGTGGAAACCAACTATGCTGTCTTGCCAAGTGTGCTCAAAAGTATTTCTGTGTCGCAGCCACATCTACTGAGTCGGAGCGCTGCTTCAGCAAAGCTGGGCAGATAGTGACTGAAAAGCGTTCGGCACTGAAACCGAAAGCTGTCAATACTTTATTATTTTTACAAAAAAACCAGTGGGTCAACAATTGATCTCAATTTCTTTTTTTAAGAATACAAATTTGTTATTTTATTTTAAGAATCGAATGTATATGTCGTGGCGAAAATAATGAGTATGCGTGTAGTCGTTGTTTACTTCTTCTCCATGTTCCCTTTGCTATTATGCGTGTTCCTATTTATTGTCAATGTGTGAGGATGAATAGATGAATTATCTATGAACGGGATTTTGCAAAAATGAGAGCGATAGAACTGTTGCTGAACGTGGCCACTTGCGCTGCTTGGTTAGAAAGGGAAAACGATATAATGAAAAGGGAATGCCAAAAATTGAGAAGAGACAAAGCAGGCTGCACGAAACTGGAGTGGACATTAATCGTTGAGAAGCCAAAGCAGACGCAAGTGGACTCGTTGACTGCATAAAATTATATAGTGAAAAGAGATATGAGTGACGCTGATATGGACGGACGGCGAGGCCCCTGATATTCATAACCCGACATCAGAAGTGGGATCTGTGCCACACCCTGCATTTTCTGAGGATCAGTGGCGTGCAGTAGTCGAAATGCAAAATCGGAATTTGGCTGAACTTGTAAAAATCATGCAAGTGACGCCGGCACGTGAGCAGCAACCTAGTTATGATGTTAAGCTACCCAAATTTAACCCTGACGCTGCATGCGTAGAGGCAGCAAAGTGGTGTTCAACAACCGATATAATTCTATCTGAGCACCCCCTTCAAGGAAGTAAATTGATCATGGCACTAAGTAACTGCATGGAGGGAACTGCATCTCAGTGGCTAACACAAATTTCGTACCATGGTATGACTTGGCAAGAGTTCCAGGAATTATTTCTGCAGCGCTTTGAAACCGAAGAGACGCCGGCCGCTACGTTTTTAAATTTACTCAACAGCCGCCCGACTGCCGCCGAATGTTACGCGGTGTATGCGAGTCGGCTGGTGACGACGCTGACTACGAAGTGGCGGAATATGGGAATAGAAGAAATTGCCGTTACAACTGTTCTTGCGCATATGGCAAACATTGACAGTCGTTTGCAGCGCGTCCTCTTCACATCCAATGTGCGTACCAGAAGTAAGTTACAGGCGGAGTTCAAAGCGTTTACGTTCGACAAGAAGCGACATGCTCGAGATGACAACCTTGGACCTGACCAGAAGAACCGTAAGGCATCGCCAGTTGTATGCCTCTTCTGTTCAAAGCCGGGACATCGAATTGCTGAATGCCGAAGTAAAATGCGACAAGATAGAGAGGCGAAACCGCAGCGTGAAAAATCAAATGTTACGTGCTATCGGTGCGGCCAACTGGGACATTTCTCCAACCAGTGCCCGAAAAACGGAAGTGCAGCCAAACAAGATGTGACTCAACAGAAGACTGTTAACCAATGTTGTGTGATTGAGCCAAAGGGAAGCTTGTATCAACGAGGTGAGATCTATCCAATTTGTTTCGATTCCGGTGCAGAGTGCTCCCTTATTAAAGACGACATTAGTAATAAGTTATCTGGTAAACGTATAAACAATATTGTAATGATAAAAGGCATTGGTGGTGGCAGTGTGTGCAGCACATTGCAAATCTTGAGTGAAGTCACTATAAACGAAAATATTATGGAAATATTATTTCATGTAGTCCCGAACGAACAAATGAGGAATGATATTCTGATAGGGCGAGAAATACTTAAACAAGGCTTTTATGTAATTTTGGCATCCGATAATTTTAAAGTTGTAAAATCAAAAACTGTTAATAATTGTTCCGTTACTGAGCGATCGTTTACTTTGTCCGATATTGACACCGAATTAGTCGACAATGAGAAAGCTCAATTAATTGAGCTACTTGAAAAGCACTCGACTTCAATTACCAACGGGATACCTCATACTCGAGTAAATACAGGCGAAATGAAAATCCGTTTGATTGACCCAACAAAAACTGTTCAGCGCCGACCTAAGTCTGTAGACTTAGCCCCGAAGAGAGAGAAGTAGTGCGAATGCAGGTGAGCGAATTGATAAGATGTAATATTGTTCGCCCAAGTTGTTCTCCCTTTGCTAGCCCCATGTTGCTCGTCAAAAAGAAGAACGGAACCGACCGTCTATGTGTTGATTTTAGAGAGCTAAACTCGAACACGATTTCGGATAAATACCCCTTGCCGCTTATCAGCGATCAAATTGCTAGACTTCGCGGAGCAAATTATTTCACATGCCTGGATATGGCAAGTGGTTTCCACCAAATCCCGATTCACCCTGAATCCGTGGAATATACTTCGTTTGTGACCCCAGACGGCCAATTTGAATTTCTTACAATGCCTTTTGGCCTCAAAAATGCGCCATCTGTTTTCCAGCGCGCAGTCATAAATGCACTTGGTGACCTTGCTAACTCTTTTGTAATCGTTTACATGGACGATATAATGGTAGTATCGCCAACCAAGGAATTGGCTTTGGAAAGGTTAAAAATTGTTTTGAATGTTCTTACAAAGGCTGGTTTTACCTTTAACCTTGCTAAATGCAGTTTTCTCAAAACAACGGTTCAGTATTTGGGCTATGAAGTGCGAGCGGGAGAAATTCGTGCGAATGTGCGAAAGATAGCTTCATTAAGCTCCTTGCCTCCTCCTCAAACTGTCTCCGGCGTTAGACAATTCATTGGCTTGGCCTCTTACTTTCGCAAATTCGTGCCTGGATTCTCCCAACTTATGAAACCTTTGTATTCACTTTTGTCTGGTAGCGGCAAGATTACATGGAGCGCTGAGCTGGAAGAGATCAGACTTAAAGTTGTGACGATCCTCACAAATGAGCCTGTTCTGGTAATCTTTGACCCGCAATATCCTATTGAGTTGCACACTGATGCAAGTGCCTGTGGATATGGAGCGATACTTTTGCACCGTATAGAAAGTAAGCCCCATGTAATCGAATACTTCAGCAAAACAACTACCTCTGTTGAATCTAGATATCACTCCTACGAGCTGGAAACCTTGGCAGTGGTAAAAGCCGTTAAACATTTTCGCCATTACCTAATTGGCCGTGAGTTCGTTGTCTATACAGACTGCAATTCACTAAAAGATTTAGCCCCCAGAGTTCACCGCTGGTGGGCCTACTTACAATCGTTTAATTTTGAAATTCAGTATAGAGAGGGTAAGCGTATGGCTCATGTGGATTTCCTATCAAGAAATCCTTTATCACCCGAACACATTCTGTCAATAAACAAGATTCCCGAAAAACGAGTAAATCTGTCCGAAATTTCAAGTACTTGGCTTCTTGCTGAGCAACGGTTAGACCCTGAGATAATAGAAATTGTTAACAAATTGGAGTCAGATGAATTTGCCGAAAACTTGGTCAAAACGTATGATCTGCGAAAAGGTGTATTATATCGCAAGGTCCAAAGACGAGGTAGAACAAGTTATTTACCAGTTGTACCCAGAGCTTTCAAATGGTCAGTAATTAACCAGGTACACGAGTCGATAATACATTTAGGGTGGCAAAAGACACTTGATAAAGTGTACCAGTATTATTGGTTCGCTAAAATGAAGAAGTACGTTCGAAAATTTGTTTCAAACTGTATAACTTGTAGATCAGTGAAATCATCTTCCGGGAAGGTTCAGGCGGAACTTCATTCCATTCCGAAGACAAGTATACCGTAGCACACCATCCACATAGACATAACGGGGAAATTAAGTGGCAAGAGCGATTTGAAGGAGTATGTCATTGTTCAGATCGATGCCTATACAAAGTTTGTTTATCTGTATCACACCTTAAAGATAGATGCCGAAAGCTGTGTTAATGCTATGAAATCTTCTATATCCTTATTTGGAGTACCAGATCGCATCATCGCCGACCAGGGCAGGTGTTTCATTAGCTCTAAGTTTTCAGAGTTTTGCGTATCGCAGAAAGTTGAACTTCACTTGATTGCTACGGGAATGAGCCGTGCAAATGGGCAAGTGGAACGGGTGATGGAAACACTGAAAAATTTGTTGTCAGTGGTAGAATCAAGTCAACGAACGTGGCAGGACGCACTTGGCGAATTCTAACTTGCACTGAATTGTACAATTTCTCGTGCCACTGAGGCAAGTCCGTTGGAAATGTTAATTGGTAAACAGGCTCGACCCCTTGGATTAGTTCCCCCATGTGAGACTGAATGTGAAATAGATTTGGCAACTGTTAGAGCTTGTGCGACAGAAAATATGAATTCCTTAGCGTCTTACGACAAATCCCGATTTGATAGCAGTAGGGCAGCCGTTGGCAAACACCACGTAGGTGACTATGTGCTATTGAGGAATGAAGAAAGACACCAAACTAAGTTAGATACGAAATTCAGAGGACCGTTTTTGGTAACTGAAGTATTAGAGGGTGACAGGTATACACTAAAGTCGTTGACGAGTAACCGATCGTTCAAGTATTGCCATGAAGATATACGGAAAATGCCGGATGCAGAAATCCCGAATGAGTTAAACGAGAATGTAGAGCAATAGCTAAAATATAGAAATAGTTGAATGAAAAGAAAAGCCCGCCAATGAGTTCTTTTGTGAACGAGAGATATCCGTCTAGGTGAGACGATGAATTGTGAGTTATCCGTCGAGGTGAGACGATGAATAAGTAATAAAGAGTTATCCGTCTAGCGAGACGAAGAGATATCTGTGTCACCAGTTGTTTGTAATAAGAGAGATCCGTCCAGGAGAGACGATGAGTTTGGATTGAATCAATAATCAAGTGTGTGTGAACTGGCGGAAGATCGATATATAGCAATCGATAAATGATAATGTTAAGATAAGTTGTAAGCTGATGTATTACTGATCAATGAAACTGAATATGAAAAAAGAATAAGTTATCCCAGCAACAATGAAATAAAAGCTGTTTTGTTTCTTCACAGAATTAAGATTTAAGAAATACACCTAATAAAGTCAAACTAATGAAATTAAATGTTATTGAATAGTGATGAAAGTATGTGATCTTGATATCTTGGTATCTCGGTATCAAATGCTTACACGAGGACGTGTAAATGTCAGAATGGCCGTGTCGTGGCGAAAATACTGAGTATGCGTGTAGTCGCTGTTTACTTCTTCTCCATGTTCCCTTTGCTATTATGCGTGTTCCTATTTATTGTCAATGTGTGAGGATGAATAGATGAATTATCTATGAACAGGATTTTGCAAAAATGAGAGCGATAGAGCTGTTGCTGAACGTGGCCACTTGCGCTGCTTGGTTAGAAAGGGAAAACGATATAATGAAAAGGGAATGCCAAAAATTGAGAAAAGACAAATCAGGCTGCACGAAACTGGAGTGGACATTAATCGTTGAGAAGCCAAAGCAGACGCAAGTGGACTCGTTGACTGCGCACAGCTGTGTAGTGAAA